>CM075506.1:27683439-27948439 GCA_037950675.1 Hypophthalmichthys molitrix
AAGATTAGTCAATTAATCGTTCCAATAATTGGTAGATTAATCGATTATCAGAATAATCGTTTGTTGAATCCCTAATGGGAGTTTATTGCAGATACCTGTTCCAATGATTTTAATAGTGAAAACACTGGTGTTGATTGGGCAATAGTCTCTGAAAATATCATTATGGTTTCTTTTTGCTTGTATGCTGTGCTTCACTGGCCGTCTCTGAGAACCTAAGTGATATTTGCTTGGGAAAAATCATCGGATTATGAGGAAACTGGGCTTTCAATCAAAGTACATGTATTCTCTTTATGTTGATTGGCTGACCTCTTAAAAGGGTAGACGGCCAATAACTAGTACAATGATGTTCAGGATTGACACATAGCTGGCCATTAGTTGAATTCTAATTTAGTTTGGCTTTTATAATCTTATTTTTTGACCTAAAACATAACTTTTTCCATTCATGGGTCAATGACGTGACGGGTCTTTTTTATTTTTGTCCAGAGGCCTTAATAATAATAAAAAACAAAGATATGACATCCAAAGTATGTAAGGTAGTTCAACTGGATCTCTTTTATTGAATCCAAAAGGTTTAATTATATTTTGCTACATATAAAGGTATTATAAAGATTCTGAAGTGTCAAAAGGTCATTCGGTTTAACCGTCCAAAGGCCAATACAGCCACTTCATTTGTGATTAAAATATCTTAAAATGTAATAAATGTGTATATTTTTTATTCTGGAATGATTTTATAAGATCATATATCAACATAGTGCAAAATGGTGTTAAAATTATGCATAGAAGTCTTTGCTTTGTTATGAAAATCAAGTCAAGCGGTCAGTATCATGTGACAGGATGTGACATCATTCAGACACCTGCAAAGCAACTAACTCTCTTTTAACTATTTGAAAAGTTTATGTTTTCAATTGCTCATATGCATGTCCCGAAACATCAGGTCATTCGGTACAACCGCTATAAAACATAGATAATGATGTAATATTTAAAAAACTTAAATATAAAATGTTTGATTGTTCTTTTGCTATCTAGATAGCAAGCTATCTTGCTAGCTAGCTCGATATCACCCTGTTAGCATTTTTTTTTTTTTTTTAATATCGTCATTCGGTATAACCAAAAGTGTCATTTGGTAAAACTGAATGACTTTTTTGGTGACAAATGTTGTCCATCTTGTAAAAAATGACAAAAGCAGTGTTAATTGATTATAAAAACCACATAATCTCATTGTTAAAACTTAATAAAACTTCAAAATTAATTATATCTCCATTAGGTTTTTTTAAACTTTTCCTTATTCGTCAATGACCCGTATATAAATGTTAACCAAAACTCTTGTGTTACATTAGAGATGCACCGATCATAATTTTTCATTTATTAATTTCCACCCCCGATGTAATACCAAATTTAGCATTTTGATCAACAGGACATTTTTTTTGTACACAACCTTTTACCATATGTCTTGGAGTATCGCAATAATATTGTATCATGAGTTCAGTATCGTGATATGTATCGAATCGTGACACGAGGGTATCGTTACACCCCTAGAAGACAATTCCTTTCAGAGATACATTCGTATAAACCCCCAATTCAGTATTTATATTTTTCTTCCAATATTTCGAGCATACACTCTAAAAAATGCTGGGTTGTTTCAACCCATCTTTGGTTCAATATGGACAAACCCAACCGCTGGATTTAAAAAATAAATTAACATTTTTTTAATTTAATTTAATTAAATTTAATGTTTGGGTTTGTCCATATTTGACCCAAACATGGGCTGACACAACCCAGCATTGTTTAGAGCAGGGGTGTCCAAACTCGGTCCTGGAGGGCCACTGTCCTGCAGAGTTTAGCTCCAACTTGCCTCAACACACCTGCCTGGATGTTTCTAGTATGCCTAAGACTTTGATTAGCTGGTTCAGGTGTGTTTAATTGGGGTTGGAGCAAAACTTTGCAGAACAGTGGCCCTCCAGGAGCAGGATTGGACCCCCCTGGTTTAGAGCGTAGCGAACAGTGAGCTTGCTGTTCCTGGTACAGTATTTTCTTCCGTCCTGTTTACAGACTTTGTAATATTTTGGCCTGTTGCCGATCGTATGTTTGGAGCAAAATCTGTCCGGTTCCGATTGATGGCTGGTGTTGTGTCGAAGTCTGTTCCTCCTATGTTTCCTATGGACTGTCAAACCCTAAACCTGACCCTAATCCTAACATTACCAGTAACCTAAGGGGAAACATAGGGGGAACAGACTTCGACACAAGACCGGTTGACGGGTGCATCTCTATGTAAAATCTCCATTATATGTCAACTACCCAAAGAGTTTAGCTTAGCCATTTGTTTTTATTTGTTAAGTTAACTTTTACAAGCCATTTGGTGGATGCTTATCTGCTTTGAAAGTGATATTGCATACTCAAAAATAATGCATATAAATACTCATTTTTGCTATTGATAACTCAAATACGTGCTTCCTCGTGTAGGTGAAAAGCAGTTTTATAAGCAGCTGCTGCCTGTCCAAACAAATCAGCATCCCAAGAGTATAATGCAGTGTGATCAATCCGCTGATATGAACCTGTGAGTGTGTGCTGTTTCCCTTCTTGGCATCAAAGAGAGAGCATTGATTTCCCATCATGCATTATTCACAAAAATGCAAATCAGCTAAAACCAAAAAGAACCACCCCAAAGCTTTTTTTTTAATTAAATATGCAAGAATCCCTAGGCGGAATTGCCATGGAAACCACAATTATGTCACAATCTCAGAGTTCCAGTAGAGTAATATTGTCATTTTTTTACTATGCTTTTACATATTGGATTCCTACATTATGCATTTGTATATGCGCTAATTGAAATCTCTGTCCTTTGATACCTTCCATAGTCCGATAGGCTCCGCCGCCAGCGGGTGTTGTTCGTGATTGGGCAACTCGACAGCCTTGGGACAAGGCAATTGATCCATTTTTAATGAGCCGAACTGGGCAAGAGGGCACCAAATTTCTTCTCTTTGCCTTGAGGGGTGAGAAAGAATAACGGATGAGCTCGGTGTATGGTAAAAAACATTCAGACATTGTGATGCCACACCGTACCACAAACATACGGGTAGTTACATAAATTCAGCTTCCACAAACCTCCCAAGAGGCCAATATGATGCTGTAGACCTGAATTCCACCTCGTATATTTCACTGTATGTCTGCAGAACTCAATACTCAGCCTACACAGGAGACATAGTATTACATTTTAACTTATCGTATTAGAATGAATATTACCATATTTTTAATCATTGGTGCCTTTAAGCCTGTGTGAGAATAAGAGACTTTCCCCCAATTATTCCAAACCAATAGTGTATGTATGTACACATAATAAATATTATGTGTGTGTGTATATATAATATGTATACTTCTTCTATGCCTTGGTGAGCATAATAGTTTATTCACCATCTTAATGGTAAAAAAAAAAAATCATAATTATTTCAAATTTTTGACTGGTAGACTATGTAGATATGTGGTGAGAATCCTGATAAAAATCTATTGACATACATACCCATATATACTTGTGAGTCGTGACAGCATCTATTCTAGCTTGACATACTTGAGAGGTTTGTAAAGGCTGTGCGCAGTGGCTCAATCATACATAAATGCCTTTTGATTGTAAATAACTGCTCTTATTTGCTAAAATGCTTTTGAATACAAAGTTAGGCAAGGTTACGCTCCTTAAGCACTTGACAGCTTAGGTCAATGCTAGCGTCCTTTTTCGACACCTGTGTTTATTCAGATATATGAGCGACGCTGTTTATTCGTTTGCAAGCAAAACGTTTTTGTCGGTTCCTTAGAGCACATTGGTAGAAGTCTAGCTAGGGGAAAGGTGATGGTAAAAGTAGTTCTGTTTGCATTTATATCTCACAAATGTTCGTTTAGCACATTAAAACTTTTTGTCTGCCACATATTTGGTTGATTCTGAGGATTTCAGACAGTGAGAGTTCCATGCTGTGGTGTAGCGTCATACACATTTACTTGGCTATCTAATATTAGCATCATCACTTAGCATCATAAGCGCTGTTTGCATTGGGAATGTGTGTTTCTGTGCTGAAGAGGAGTGAATTACTGTTCACGCTGGCGCTTTCTTTCCCTCTATCTGTTCATCTTTATCTCTTCTGAGTCACAAAACAACTTATCAGTGTAGATCAGGCCTTCTGACTGTGTGTTTTCGAGCACATGCAATCTGTGTGAAGAGCTCCTGTGGGACTGAAAGTGGGATTTGTGCTGTATTTATGTTGATATATGTGTTTGTATCATGATTGTGAGTGACTGAAGATGGCCGAAGAGTGTGTTTGTGCTAAAAAGCAATAGCTGTATGTGTGTGTGTGTGTGCGTGCATTAGCATTTGAATGGTCTCGGGGTCATTGAGATGCAGTTGCTATTGACAGCCAGATGCTTAACATGACTGGTCACTGGAGTCTGAGCCGGGAAAGAGAGTGTGTGTGACCCTGGTCTGACATATGCCCAAAACATACAGAGACGACTACAAGTCAATCATATGATTTCCTCAAAATTTCACCCTTAGGTTCTACTGTTGATAAAAATATGAGGAGAAAATAACAATTCTTGTTATCACTAATAATGCACCATCAATGTTTTTGAAATAAAAACATCTAAAGCAATATGATTGTTTCAAGTGACCAAAGTCCCTTTAAGACGAGTCATTTCAATTTGATACTCCTCTCGGACAGCTATTTCAGTCATGCAAGTGCAGCTCCTATCTCTTTGAATGGGGAAACATCAAATTCTCCAAAGCTGTTCTCCAAGCTTAAGAATAAATTTCGTATTTGAAGTCACCAATGAAATATATATTTTTTTTTTTTCTAAATGCTCAAATCATGACAAAGAACAAAGACTGTTTCTATAGTAACTGGAGCTTCTAATAGCAGTTGGAGTGAATCGATGACTTTCCCTATCGGCGATTGGCTCTTTTATTTAGAAGGCTGGACTTATTCTGCCATATTGCTCTTTGCACTTGTACAATAGTACAATGAGTGCACCGTCTTTCTATATATAAAGTCTTTAAAATAACGATGGTCCATCATTAATAATGTGGCATTTCTGTTTGAGCTGACGCTGAAGAGTGAATAAATGGCAGCAAACTGAAGCACTTTGCTAGTGGGTTAATAAACTCAACCAAATGCATCCTATACGAGATTCAGATACAACATAAGTAATATACAACTTTCATCTGCACAAAAGGTCACGACTGTGCAAGTGAACTTGATGTGCTTGTCTGAATGTGTATCTCTAATGTGTAATAATTGCACTCCTTCTGTAACAATGCGGGGCTCTTCCCGTGACTGAAACATGGGCAACTAAGGCACAAATAATTTACAACATTCTATTACAATCAGGCCTGGATTAAGAAGATGTAGGGCCCAAGCAAACCCAAGGGTACCCTTCATAGTGGACTATCTTGGCACTACAACATTTTTTACCACAAAAATAATTAATATTTTAAAAAATCATATCTCCAACACAGAGATACATTTAGTATATATAATGAATATTCCATTTTAATATTAAGTAGGCCTATAGGCCTATATAAATATTCCAGGCTACAACACATTAACAGCATAAATGCATTAACACCAGATGTGAGGTCAAAGAAAACAGGTTTCCAGAAACAGCAACAACTTTTGACCATACAACTGCATTAAGGAGTTTACTTTAAATATGTTTCATCATTAGAAGGTCTTCTTTCTGGCTCTAGAAGAGATCAAGATGTTGGACTAGGGGGGAAAAATTCAGCCCATCCGACCCACGTTTCCCCGTAAATGTTTTGCTGCGGTAACAGCCTGTAAAAAACTTCTTTCAGATGAACACGATCGAAGATATATTTAAAAATATCATTGCTCTTCCAAGCATTATAATAGTAATGGGGGGCCTGTTGTGAAGCCAAAAATAAATGCATCCATCCGTCATAAATATAATCCATACGACTCCAGGGGGTCTTCTGAAGTGAAACGATGAGGTTTTGTAAGAAAAATATCCATATTTAAAACTTTATAATCTAAAATAACTAGCTTCCGCCAAACGACCATGGCAGAAGCTTAGCCGCCTCTCGCGATTTAAACAAATAGGGCTGGTCAACAACAAATAGGGCTGATTTAAACAAATAGGGCTTGTTTAATATAGAAATTCCCCTACATTTCTATTAAAATTTTTTAGCTTTAGACTTCTAACACGTGACTGGTGTTTTGTTTTGCTCTATCCTATGCTCTTACGCGTTCATCAATACATAATGCGTCGGATCAGAGTTCACTCTTCGGCCACAAATCGCCACTTTATTTATCCGGTTTGGACGGAATGCTGTCTAACGCTAACCAATAAGACTTCAGGTAGCCTACTGCCCAATGGCTCAATAACTCAGAAAAAAGATATACTTTTTTAAAGTCACGGTGATCATCATTTTCATGATGACAAAAATTTTGCTAATAGTGAAACTAGTATTTTATTACTTATTTTGTTACATTTTTATTGCATATTTCAAGCCCTACTGAGTGTGTGTGTGTGAGAGAGAGAGAGAGAGAGGCGAGAAATCAACTGAGAAACATACAGTGGAGAGTTATGAGGCGTTATTAAATGTTTAATAATCATTATCATTGCGCTGTGAAGCTCATATTTCCTGCATGGGGACTATAAGCCAGTGGCAGATAACAGTGAGTGTGCATCCGTGTGTGTTTTTGAGTGTCAGGATGACTGAGATAAGTGTGTGTCGTGATTTAAGATGCCTCTGCCATTTTAGACTGTCGGCGCTAAAGATTTATTGCTAATTAGGTTAGAGAGCACTTGACCTGTCAGGTGTGTGTGCTCTTTTGTAGATTGAATTGGTTTTCTGTGTTCGCCTGACATTCGACATTCTCTCATCAGACTACATGAGACAGTCTCCCACCGCACACACACATATGTGCACCTGTGTTCGTGAGGACGTCCCTTTGACATTTTCAGAGATGTGGCTCTCACAGCTATAGCAGAACAAGACTAACAAAGAAATTCCAAATGGTACCAAACAAATGTTCTTGTATATTTACCATGAAAATATTATAGTATTATGGATTTCAATGCAGATATCAAAGTGCAAGAATATAATTTGAGATATAGAAGACACGGAGTATACACCAATGAGCCAATCAACTACTTCCTTTCGCCACAGATTCAAATCTCAAGTTGAAAGTTTGACTGAGCCTCCGTTATTAATTCTAAAACATCACTTTAGAACTAGTAACGAAGGAACGTTGAGTCCCTCCATTGAAACTCATTGTATTTTGTACAGTATTAGAGAGCGAGAGAGAGATCGCTTGAGCGAGCATTACCTGTGTCTGATATAACATTCATTCTTCAGGTCGATGTCCATAATATTATATCCATTATAAAAAATCATTTTGAATGTCCGCTGAGGAAAGTGATCTTTGTATTTGTCCTTTTTACAGTTAAGGGAATGTTCCATAACAGAGCTAAAACAACGTCCTTTTTTTACAAAAGTCACTTTCAATTTAAAAGTCTCTTGCAACTGACTCGTTCACTCGTAAAGTTTGCCACCATCTAATAGCGAAGTAATGTAACTTTCACTCAATCCATATTACTCACTAATGGACCCTTTCTCAATAACAAATACAACATATTATTTATATAAAATAATATTTATTGAACAACAATATTTAAATTAACAACAATAGCCATTATAAATGACAATAAACACAATTCAGTCAAAGGTAGAAGAGCAGTGCTCTACAGGATGCAAGTTAAATATAGTCTTAATATTAAATAATTAAATTTAACATAGCCCAACTCGATTCGCTCAAGAACAAGTAAAAGATTAATAAGGCCAAAGATTGCCCATTTTATGTACCCAAAATGAATTATATCTCATGTTTAACCACTATAAGAGACAGCGGCAAATCCCCAAAGCACTGGCCGAGATGAAGCTGTTCTCGGCGGGTATACGAGCACTGAACGGCCGCTGACGGCCTGGAGCTCGCATCTCTGAAAACATCTAAACAAATTGTAAAATAGGTGCTATGATTAAATATGAGTCACATATTTCAGGTCTAAACAACTACATTCTTGCCTAAAAAACTCGTAAAACTACAGTTCGTGGTACAACAAGTGTAGTATTTGTAAAAAATACAGTGGATTTGCTCAGCCACCATGACAGTCGCTTCAGCAGAAAGATACAAATGGTGAAAAGATTCCCATGGCGATACTGGTAGAATATTGCATGGCTGGAAAGACCTCTCAGCCAATCAGATTCAAGAACTGATATATACATTTAACAATAACTGATAACTTTTTTATGGTTTTGGTTTTAGTTTTAGTTAACAATAATAATCCTGACTATATATAGAGACATGGGGGTGAAGACTTTTGCCATCAAAAAAAAACTCCTTTCAACCATTCTGCATGTACAAACACTATTTACATTTGCATTTTTGCATCAGAAAATGTAAAAATCTTGTTGAATAGAGTGAAATCTAAGAACACAAACATGGACATGCAGGACCGGCCGTCTCAGGTCTCTGTGCTTGTGTGTGTGTTGAATAAAGCTCATAATTATGTTTCTAAATTTACATCAGTAATAACACAGAACTCAGAGCAGCTTCAGGCTGGAATGCTGCCGGCCGCAAGCTCGACCGCAACTCATACACACACACACACACACACACACACACAGGCTGTGTATATTATGTCTTTCTCCAGAGGGAGTTCCAATACCTCGCTTTTTCTTTGTCCTTTCTCGTCTCTCACTATATCAAACCTGATCATTTTTCCTCCTTCACCCCCTCATCCTTCATTTTTCCTTCCTCACGTACATACACACCATTTCTGTTCCTTATGGTGTGGCTTCTTTTCATTTGCCTGCAAGGTGTCAACGGTTCCACGACTCCATAAATAAAAGATTCATCACTCAAAAGCTAACAGAGCAACAGTCTCTCTCTTCATCTTTCTCTCTCTCTCGCTGTTTTTCCCATTCTTTTCCACTCACTTTTGTTACCTAGCACTCACAAATATTACACACAGAGTAACACAATCTCTATAGACTGACCCCGCGCTTGTGTTTGCACACATGTTGAAGAGTTTGACATTGACTAGCTGCAGCTGCTGTGTGTTTCAAAGCGTGTGTGTATGTGCGCGCACTAGTGTGTAAGAATGGTAATAGTGGGGTCTGCTCCTCTCGTTTATTTTACAGCGCCGTCCGTCCTCTCGTTCAGCTCTTTGACGCTTCTCACACAGTGTTCTACTGTTCTCCTCTGTTCTGGCACTCTGCCCTCGTAGACAGGAACTCAACCGTCACACTTCTAATGTTCTTTAAACCAACGGTTTTTACACTTCCACTGTGTGTGTTATTTAAAGAAACGGTTGTATTTTTAAAACCTTTGATATATACACTCAACGGGTGTTTTCAATGGGTTTTTACTGCCAGAGGGTTTAGCTTTTATTGGACTAGCTTTTATATTCCTGGTTATTTTCAACTTTGTCCAGATGAAAAAGCTGTTTTACTTTTGTAATGTGATGTCTTTCATGATATTCAATGAGGAAAAAAAAAAAAAATGTAATAAGTAAATATTAAATTATTAAATAAAATATTGATTAGATTGAGAAAAATGATTTTTGTGTGACAGGTGAATCTTTGTGAATGTTCGGGTATTAGTTTAGTTTGAATTTCTTTCAGAATCAGCAATTCTATTAATTATGCGTTCTGCTTCCAGACAGTGGAAGTTATGACTCAGAGGAAGATGATTCGCTGCTGTCACTCATATTACATGTTCATAAACCGTCCTGCCTCTTCCAATGACAAACTTCCACTAAACTTCTGCATTCTGTTCTGTACATAACAAACCTCGAGAAACGTTTCTACACATAAAACGTGACTCTAATAAACATACGATAATGACAGCATATGTGATGTTCATGTGAATTGGGCTATTTTTTTTATAAGAATAAAGGATGTTTACATGAGAAATGCTAAGCATGTTAGCGATTAGCTGCTTATAAAAAGCTACAAACAACATATTTCTGCCTCATCCTATGACCAAAATCCACATTAGATCGTAATCGTAAGTTATTACAAACACTTGATGGTGGTTTATAGTGAGATTTGAGTAAAAGGGTAGTATTAATCTCTTAAATTGTCATGTGTAGCTTGATGCTATTTGTAGTTATAAGTCACCTGTTACCCAGATGTGATTATATTTCATGATTTATGTTGTCAAAATAGTTCGTTTTTTTCTAGAAAGTTTTTTGATAATAGGTGGGTGTAATGTATAACGGGATATAAGTGATGTGGATGGGCAAGCCATGTAATGCTACCACTTAGTAAACGGTGTTCTTTTCATCATTCTTCCAACAAAATCAAAGTAATGTCAACATTTCCAGCCACTAAATGTAAGTTTTTCCATCTCTTCCAAGCTAGCTTGCTGACATGTAGTGACTTCATGAAGATTACGTAATTGAATGATTGGTTTGTTGGAATTTAGTGGTTGAGGCAACAAAAATAATGGATTTTTATGGATAGTAACTCTAATGTTATTGCTGAAATCTTAATAATCTTATAATTAATAATTAGTTACACAACTAGTTACTGCAATAAGTAATATTGTTACTGTAATGCATTACTGCCCAACACCAGCAATAAGGAGTGATTCCCACATGTTTTTGTGTTTAAAGTTGCCATGAAATGGAAAATTACATTCATCTTCTCTATTGTGAGGGATATCTGATAAATGTGACTGTGTGAAACGGCTTCTCAAAGAAAAAAAAAAAGGGAGGGGGGCTATATTTTGTCCACTGAGAATTGGTTAGATCATTGTTTTATGCTAATTGCTGCAATCTCATGTGAGTAACAGGTTCCTGAAGAGGCAGACAGCAGCAAGTATTTATAGGCCGCTGTCACTTTAAAAATGCACAGACAAAATATACTGACACTTTCGGGTTTTTCTCAACTGTTTAAGTTCATTTAAGACATAACTGACAGTGTTTACATTAATACTCCACACTATGGGCATTTTGACAAAATTGTGCATTTGATCATTTAAGCGCAGTAAGCCGTGAAAGAGAAAATAATTCGTGATTGCATGCAAATACGTCCATCTAATGCATGTTTACATAGAAAACTCTGCAAAAGTAATGCATTGAAATGCAAGACTTTCTGTGTGAATTAACACTGTGTGTTAAGAAAATAAATGAAATCAGTTTTGAGTTTACATAATGTCTGTGCATTGGATCTGTGACATGTCGTTGATTACCAGAGAAAATAAAGGCAACACTTTAAAATAAGGTTTAATTTGTTAGTTAATGCATTAACTAACATGAACTAACAATAAACAATACATTCCAGGATTTATTAACCTTTGTTCATGTTGCATGAACTGATGTTAACAGATAAAACTGTGTTAGTAATGTATTAATAGATTAACATTAATTGGGATTAATAAATATTCACTGTTCATTGTTAGTTCATGTTAACTAATGTAGTAAATGAAATCTTATTGTAAAGTGTTACCAAGATTCATTCCTCAATGAGTATAAAACAGAAAACATGATCAAACTCATGTTTTGACCTGTTCCCAAAGGAAATATCCTGGTAGTGCCTAATCAGAAGTTCCATCTGCTAGAAAAGTAGTCAAAACCTCAGGTTGATTTACAGACTGACAACTTCATATCTCAAGCAATTAAAGCAGACATATTAAGTAGTAATTGATCAGATTATGTTGTTGGTAATATAATCACTTATATGATATGGTGATTAATCAATTGAAGTAACTACAGGGTGCATTCTTGCCATGTTGTAATCATTGTAATTACGATATTTCAACTTGTAAAAGAGTTCACGTCCTCGTAGAGCTCGTAATTACAACTTGTTAAATGGGAATTTGAACAGCTCTGAGTAGAATATCACGTGTTGTCATCTCGAGACTATGGTAATTATGACATGGCACGAATGCAGCATAGCACGCAGGTTATTTTTTTAATAGTTGTGCGATCTGAAGAGTAGATATTTTCCTAACCCTCTTAATATTCTGTAAAGTAATAGATGTGTGCTTCTACGATGACCCGTCTCGATCAATGTGTTTGTGGCAGCATCAGTTTGTTTACCACCCGCAGGCTCGTCTTTTAGGACTCCATCCAAATTAACAGAGCCAGAGCGGATCCAGTCTGAGATTTCACTTTTGGAGAAGGTCCAGGAGTTCCATCAGAATACAGTTGCAGTATCCCAATTCGTGCCTGGTTTTGGAAGCCAGAGTGTGACAGAATACAAAAAACAAAAAAAGCCCTCTCAGTTCCGTCCTACTGAAGTTATCATTCAATGAGAAACGGCTCACCAGGCCAAGCCAGGCCACAAACGGGTTTCTGTTGGTACCCTTCCTTAATCTGATCTGATGCGCTTTTTGTGTGGATGTCACACCACCCACTTAGTTTAAAAGAAAATCCCTGGTCATGGCCTGTCCCGAGACTTGAGACACTTGTCCAAGTGTTCTTGGATCAGTGTTGGTGCGGTAAGGGTGAATTGGACTTTGTGTTACCTTTCAGTTTTTGCAGTGTCCTGATTTTAACACATCCATGTTTCCATCCTTCCATGTGATTTTTTTATTTTATTTTATTTTTTATTGAATCTCGAGCTTATTTAACATTGAATATTGGAGTGGAGACTGGTATTATATAGAGTTTATATACAGTAGTATTGGCCGCTACCCAGCATTTGCAATAAAGACCATCTATGTGTTAGATATTATTTCTTTATAGTTTCCTATGTAAGCATTAAGGTACGAGAGGCTGTGCTGTATCGTGAATAAGTCACGGCTGAAGGGCGTTGTTAGGCATGACGTGAAGCGGAGTGACTTATTCACAGTACAGCACTAGCCTCAAGTACCTTATTGCTTTTATAAAATGGTTACCACACAATACAAAAAGCCAAAAATATATATCAATGCAACTTTCATGAAGTAAACTGTCACTAAAAGCCTTCCTTCCACCGGAAAAATTAATCCCTGACCGTGAACAGCAACAGAAGTTACATTATTACGCCATTAGATGGCAGCAAAGACTGTCTTTACGAGTGTGTCAGTCAGTAGCGAAGCCTTTACATTGAAAAGACTGAATTGTTGTGACACAGAACAAGACGCAACTGACAAATGCTTTGACTAACGCTGTCAGTCACGGGAAAACCCCTTAACTGTTAAAAGGACAAGATAATACATCATTTAAACAGATTTTTGTATTCTGAACATAGGACTGACCTGAAGGAAAATGCTAAAACTGAATGCAGGTAATAAACTCGCTCACTCAATCTTTTTCTCACAAAATCAAACAAGACTAGTCTTTGTACAAACTACATAATTTTTCTGTCTGTTGAAAGAAAATTTGCACACAAAATAAACTGAATTTTAGTATTTTTCTAGTCTTTTTTTTTTTTGTGTGTGTATAGTTGAAGTTTTCTTTGCAATACTTTTTACTCAAACATTATAACACTGAATTAAAGCATGCTTTTAAACATCTAAGTAAATAATACAATAGATTTTGTGTAGACAGACACCATATTTACATAATAGAAGTATGGTGGCACCTGAACACAGAGACATCAATACTTGATACACAATACACAATAACGGTAACATTCGATGGATTATTTTTGAGCATGAATGTGTCATTTTGAGTAGAAAATGAACTCCATATGTCACAAAATTGCAAGTTACTAAACCTAACAACATAAGCAATGATAAAACAGTGTAAATACAGCTGGAAAACTGTGAAAAATCAACCTTATTAATTATTCAAGTCCCAATGCATGATGGGAACACCAATATCAAAAAAGTTGAGTAGGTTTTACTTAATTTTATAATGTTGATAAGCTTAAATTGAGTACTAATATAGAATTTAATTTTGTTTTGTTTTTATTCTTGCCTGAATTAACTTTTTCATGTCGAAATTACATTTGTAGTATTTACTTCATTACAGAATAATTTTTATCAGTGTTGTTCTTGACTTGTTTTGTGACATTCACCCAAACGTAATATGAGACGTTAAACCATTAGAATAATTTTTCCTACTCCGTAAATTGAATTCAGTCAGAATCAAGTTTATGACACAACTCTTATCGTAAGGAAAAATATCTTGTAGTTCATAGCTTTTACAGTGCAGTGAGTTATACAATCATTGAATATTAGTACTAGAAGAAACCCCCCAGAGAACGTTCTTCCTAGATGAACTGAATGGCCTTATCTTGTTGTCTAATTTCATGTTAATGAATCGTATTACACCAGGTTTCGTACTTGAAACATTCAGATAATATATGAATCCGAACCTCATTACTCTGAGCCTAATGTCTAGTATATGAATATAAAAGGGTTATTCTGTGCAAGTATCAGACTATGATGCATCTAAACTGTGTTTAATAGAGCCTTAAAAGATGCTGGGGAATTCATAACTCAAAGGTGTGTGTGTGTGTACTTTTGCAGAAACGGAGGATAAGTGAGTGTTTTTGTGTGGAAGAGAGTGAATTTAATCTCTCAGATAAAGTGGACGGGTAGACTAGACCTTAAACTGACCTGTATTGAGTTTTTTTTTTCTGTGCCGTGAGCGCGCGTGTGTGTCCGTTTGCAGGTGGGAAATAGCCTTTGTCCTTCAGATGTGCTTTTGTAAAATAGCCTGGTTTTGTCTTGGATTGGAGTTTGTCCTTGGATGTCGCAGAGTGTGTCTCTGTGTGAGAACTAGAGCACTAGCATCGACTTAAGTGTGTTGATAAGTTTCTGAGGGCTTTTAGAAGTGCCACTGTACAAACATCAGGAGAAATCACATGCCTTCTGCTCAAAAAAGGACATCCACAGCATCGTTTTACCAGTTTTAACTCCATTTATTCTAGCAGTTTTTACTCTACGCTAGTGAAAAACAATGTCTGGATCTGTCAGCACCCGATGTTTCCAGATATTCGGGTTCAAAACCACACTTGGCTTATATGAAAACCTCATCCTGACATGAAGGATGAAATAATACAGGCAGTCTGTAGAGGTTTCCTGAACAGTGTGTGCAAATTTACTAGTTGAACTTGTACAGCATGACCTGACCCTTCCATTAAAACCTCTTGAAGAAGAAAGACAAAAAGAGTAGGTTAACTTAAACAGCATTATGCTGTCATCAACTTGCTATGTCACAAGTCAACCAGTCATCAACTGCAGAACCACAGACCTCTGGCCAATCAGTACATGGCATCTGATTACTGCTGGATAGCCATTAGATACGAATCTGCTGACAGTTGGCCAGTCATCTGCCATTAATCTACTGAACACTGGCCAGTCATTAGCTACGGATTTGTTGACTATTTGTCAATAGTGTTTGAATCTGACTCATTTTGACATTGTTTTTTAAAACCGTTTTTAATGGACATTTTATTAATTGAATTAAATTAATTGGTGATTGGAGTGAGTTTTTACCTCAAAATCACATCAGTCAAATTCGTCCAAGAGTCATTCACTCTGATTTGCAAAATGCTTCAAATGATTCTTTGAAAAGATTTGACTCAAAACAGTGATTCGTTTGTTATTTGATCTAATGGCCAATCATCTGCCACTAATCTACTGAATTCATTAGCAACAGATTAGTTGACTGTTAGTCCCTTTTGGAAGTGTTGACTCATTTCGACCAATCAGTTCTTTTTAAACCATTTGTTTCAATTTAAAAGTTAGAATTTGCATTGTATATCATTTTAGTGTTCATAAGTCCTGTGCGAGTGAGTTTTTAACTCAAAATCAGAACATTCAAATTCATCCAAAAATCGTTCAGTCTGATTTGTGAACTGTTTCAAGTAATTCATTTGCAAAAATTTGACTCAAAACAATTCATTTATAAATAGTTCAATCATATGCCATGAATCTATTGAACACTGACCAATCATTAGCTACAGATTATTTGAGTTTTACAGAAGTCATTTTAAAGGGTTAGTTCACCCAAAAAAAAAAATTATGTCATTAAATACTCACCCTCATGTCGTTCCACACCCATAAGACCTTCGTTCATCTTAGGAACACAAATGAAGATATTTTTGATAAAATCCAATGGCTCAGTGAGGCCTCCATTGCCAGCAAGACAATTAACACTTTCAGATGCCCAGAAAGCTACTGAAGACATATTTAAAACAGTTCATGTGACTACATTGGTTCAACCTTAATGTTATGAAGCGATGAGAATACTTTTTGTGCACCAAAAAAACTAAATAACGACTTTATTCACCAATATCTAGTGATGGGCGATTTCAAAACACTGCTTCATGAAGCTTCGAAGCTTTACGAATCTTTTGTTTCGAATCAGTGGTTCAGAGCGTGTATTAAACTGCCAAAGTCATGTCCCCCAGTGGTGAACCATTGAAATTTCAAAACACTTATCATGTAATGAAGCCTTGTTTACTGAAATCAAGTGACTTTGGCAGTTTGATACGTGCTCCAAACCACTGATTCGAAACAAAAGATTTGTAAAGCTTCGAAGCTTCATGAAGCAGTGTTTTGAAATCACCCATCACTAGATACCACTGTACTCACATGAACTGTTTTAAATATGTCTTTAGTAACTTTCAGGGCATTGAAAGTGTTAATTGTCTTGCTGGCAATGGAGGCCTCACTGAGACGTCGGATTTTGTGAAAAATATCTTAATTTGTGTTCTGAAGATGAACGAAGGTCTATAGAACGACATGAGGGTGAGTAATTAATGACAGAATTTTCATTTTTGAGTGAACTAACCCTTTAACAAATTGGTTCTTGTTTCAAAGAACATTAAAAATAAAACAATCACTTATTTTATGTCATTTTAGTGTTCATAAATCCTGTGAGTGAGTTAGTATTCCATAGTGTTGGTAAGTCTGACTCATTTTGATGAGTTGGTTCCTTTTTAAAAATTTGTTTTAATAATCATGTTAATTGGTTCTTTTATGTCGTCATAAATTCAGACCTCACCTGCGAGTGAGTTTTTAACTCGAAACCAACAATCAGATCAATTAAATCCGTCCAAGGAACATTCAGCCTGATTTGTGAAATGCTTCAACCAATTATCTTTAAAGATTTGACTCAAATCATTGATTCGTTTATAAATCGGTCTACTGCCCAATCATTAGCCACCAAACTACTGACCGCTGGCACAAAGTGCCTAAAAGTAATTACAATCAGCAAGAGTGGAAAAAACTGTTATTGACTTTTCTGATTACATGGAACAACTTTAACTCGGCCTCCTCACATCTCAAGAAAGAAATTATTGTAAGTAGTCCCGCAGCCGAAAACAAAATGAATCTAGTGTGCCTGTGCATAATGTATTTAATTATTTTTTCCTCTTGACAGAGAATGTGAGACGAGTCAATCAGTGTCTTACCAACCATCTCAATATTCATCTGACTGCTGGTGTGTGTAAATGTATTGTAATGTCTGGTCTATGTATAGACTGTCTGTCTCTGTGTGTTTGGAGGTTAACAGGGTGTGTTCTGTTGAGGGTTGAGTTACATAGGCGACCTGCTTATAGTAAGTGATTTACCAGTCCTCTTCTCGACAGACAATGTGTGTGTGGGTGTGTGTGACGTTTAGAGATGTCTTTTGAAATGCTGCTCACTTTTGAGTGTGCTCCCTTCACTGATAACCCTTTAACCTGCAGACAAAGAGAGACAGACTGAATGAGTTCTTGTGGAGACAGATATATCACAAAAAGTAGACAACCAAGGAAAAGTGTAAGGAAAAACTCCCTCTCTCTCACGGGGCATTCATACATGGTGTTTTGCAGTGAGCAAACAAAAGTCATTCATTTTCAAGGAGAATCACAATTTCTGAGCGACAGCCTAACAAGAGTGTGTCTAACAGCAAGGCGAAGTTTACGTTTATGCAAATGAGGGGCACCAAGATGTGACGGCTCCGTAAGATGTGATATGATAATGAGTTTGATTTATATATTGATAATCGTTTTCATAATCGTCTTCATGATGTGACTCGTTATGCACTGCTGCAGTTTCGCTTGGCACTTAGGAATGTGAATTTGTAGCATCAAGCTTTGTTTTCAAAATTGAAAGACATGTATTCAGTATTATGATGTTTTGAATGACACATATGCGATGTAAGCTGCTTCGGATACAGGCGTCCGACAAATGCCTAAATGATAAACATATCATTTGAAATTTACGTCAATAGACCAAGGTTTCGTAAGTTAATACCTCAATAATGTTCTCCATACAGAATATATGTGTATACATGTAAGTAAGATTCCCATATATATATATTTTTGCTTAAAATCAAAGATTGTAATGTTGTGATTCACCTTAAAGTTGGTTGCTTTTAGGCATGGCTTTTCTGAAATCCCTATGGAGAAAATGAATGGGAAAATACTTATACATTGCATTTGTAATCAGATTTTTACCAGCTAGATCAGTTGTTCAGTCCAACAATACAGTCACTCTGCGACCTTTTCTCTCCTTTCTCATCTGTTTCTCTTCTTTCTTGCATAGTGTAAGGTTTATACATGAAAAGTTCAATACCAGCTGGACTGTCATTTTGTTAACACACACACACACACACACACACACATGGTTTAATGGCTATTGCAGACTGTTGACTATAATAAGCTAAATGATTGAGATATTTTACTTTAGCCTCAGGTTATTTGGGTGTTCAGAGTAGACGTGACATAGATAGACCTCGAGTGTGCATGTGTGTGTCATTTGTTTTTGAATGTAATTGATACTCTTTCTACAACTTACTACCGCAGCAGCCTTTCCATTATATGTAATGAACTTACCAGATTTCCTCACTGCATGTGTGTGTGTGTGTGTGTGTGTGTGTGCGCATGAGCTATTTGCGATCACACGTATGGAAACTGTCCAGATTGTGTGTATATGTGTGTGTGGCTTGAATTACTGAATGTCAAAAGGATTCATAAATGTACAGTTTCCTTTTAATGATGTATGCTTTCAAAATGTTATTGCTGTTTAATCAAGACAGTCTGGAGCTTTAATACATCACATGTATATCAGCCTTCTGACATATGTGGATTTAGTTATAGTTTGAGAATAAGCAGTGAAGTAAATCTGACTAAAGCTCCCTTTGGAGACATTTGGGGACATCTTCATTTGGGAAAATGATTAAATGATAAATAATATATTTTTAAAAAGTTTTCTTTTATGTTTAGGATTTAGTTTGAGTTAGTCTGTGAATTTATAAAGCTGTATATTAATCTGTGCTATGTCCTCATTTAGATGTGTTTGTATATAAAACATCAGTGTATAAATGTATTTAGTCATGACTATTCAAGACTTTATATGAAGCGTTTGTGTGTGTGTGTGTGAAGTGCATAAGTGTGATTTGACAAGCGTGTGAAATTTCAGTTGCTCGCAGCAGCAGTAACAAAGGGAGGATCAGATAGCAGGGAGAAGTAGAGATTGAACTAAAGAAAGAAAGAAAGCGAGGAAAAGGAGGTGGAATCCGATCCGCTGGGGGCTGAGATTTCCCATGACGCACTGGGACGGGAAGCTTCTGTGTCTCTGTGTGTGTTCATAATGAGACGCCATTATAAACGTACGTGGGCATCTGACTTTATAGATTCTGAGTCAGAAAATATCAATACAGCCCCTATTTCCATCCGTATGATGGCAACATATAATAAGATTGTCGCATAATCCATAAGAACATCTCATACCATGGTAAAATGGAATGGCTTATTGGATTTATAAATAAGCTGACGACAATTCGTCCAAGTGATGTAGTTGAGTAGCTGTATAGAATATTTACTTTTTTAACTTTTGCAACTAGTCATATTGACAGCTGCATTTTACACACCCATCCATCCATCCATCCATCCATCGTCGTTCTGTATTTCCATTGTTTGTTTGTTTTGTCTTTCCATCATTCATTTGTTTTGTTTTTCCATTGTTCGTTTGTTCTCTTTCCATCGTTTGTTTGTTCTGTCTTTCCATCGTTCGTTTATGTCTTTCTTTTTGTTTGTTTGTTTTTTGTTCTGTCTTTCCATCGTTCATTTGTTTATATGTTCTGTCTTTCATTCGTTCGCTTGTTTGTTTGTTCTGTCTTTCTATTGTTCATTTGTTCTGTCTTTCCACTTTTCATTTGGTCTGTCTTTCCATTGTTCGTTTGTTTGTTTGTTCTGTCTTTCCATCTTTCGTTTTGTCTGTCTTTTTATCGTTTGTTTGTTTGTTCGTTCTGTCTTTCCATCTTCATTTGTTCATTTGTTCTGTCTTTCCATCATTTGTTTCTACGTTTGCTCTCTTTCCATCGTTCATTTGTTTGTTTGTTCTGTCTTTCCATCGTTTGTTTGTATGTTCTGTCTTTCCATCGTTTGTTTGTTTGTTCTGTCTTTCTATCGTTCGTTTGGTCTGTCTTTTCATCGTTTGTTTGTTCTGTCTTTCCATCTTTCGTTTGGTCTGTCTTTCCATTGTTCGTTTGTTTTTGTTCTGTCTTTCCATCTTTTGCTTGGTCTGTCTTTTCATTGTTTGTTTGTTTGTTCTGTCTTTCCATCTTTGTTTGTTCATTTGTTCTGTCTTTCCATCATTTGTTTGTGCGTTTGTTCTGTCTTTTCATCATTTGTTTGTTCATTTGTTCTGTCTTTCCATTGTTCATTTGTTCTGTCTTTCCATCGTTTGTTTGTTTGTTCTGTCTTTCTATCGTTCGTTTGGTCTGTCTTTTCATCCTTTGTTTGTTCTGTCTTTCCATCTTTCGTTTGGTCTGTCTTTCCATTGTTCGTTTGTTTTTGTTCTGTCTTTCCATCTTTTGCTTGGTCTGTCTTTTCATTGTTTGTTTGTTTGTTCTGTCTTTCCATCTTTGTTTGTTCATTTGTTCTGTCTTTCCATCATTTGTTTGTGCGTTTGTTCTGTCTTTTCATCATTTGTTTGTTCATTTGTTCTGTCTTTCCATTGTTCATTTGTTCTGTCTTTCCATCGTTTGTTTGTTTGTTCTGTCTTTCCGTCGTTTGTTTTTTTGTTTGTTCTGTCTGTCTATCGTTCGTTTGTTCTGTCTATCTATCGTTCGTTTGTTTGTTCTGTCTTTCCATCTTTTGTTTGGTCTGTCTTTCCATTGTTCGTTTGTTTGTTTGTTCTGTCTTTCCATTGTTTGTTTGTTCATTTGTTCTCTTTCCATCGTTCATTTGTTCTCTTTCCATTGTTCGTTTGTTCATTTGTTCTGTCTTTCCATCATTTGTTTGTTCATTTATTCTGTCTTTCCTTCGTTTGTTTTTGTTTGTTTTGTCTTTCCATCGTTTGTTCATTTGTTCTGTCTTTCCATCATTTGTTTGTTCGTTTGTTCTGTCGTTTCATCATTCATTTGTTCTGTCTTTCCATCGTTTGTTTGTTTTTGTTCTCTTTCCATAGTTCGTTTGTTCATTTGTTTGTTCTGTCCTTCCATCGTACATTTGTTTGTTTGTTCTCTTTCCACTGTTTGTTTGTTTTTTCTCTTTCCATCATTTGCTCATTCGTTCTGTCTTTCCATCATTCATTCTGTCTTTCTGTCTGTCATTTTGTCTATCAATCTATCTATTGTTCTGTCTATCATTCCATCTGATAGACTGCATGACCTTAAAATCTTCAAACTTTAAGCTTTTAAAACTGCTTCAAACTTTTGAGCCAGGCTTTCTCAAGCCAACATCAAAGTTGGTCTTGACTAACCTTTTTTTATCTAGTTATTTAAATCTTCCTTTCTCTCTCTCTCTCTCTCTCTCCCCTCTCTCTCTTTCTCTGCAGTGGTTAATAACTTTAATCAACTTCAGTCCTTGATTATTGTGTTTTCTTCATCTACAGCAGCTCAAATGTTCCACACCTGCTGTGTATTATGTTTTTGTACGATTTTTACACCACATTAATATTTTTCTTTAAGAAATACAGTGGAATAATGTGACAGGCAGAAGTAGAGAGAAACTAGGAAAAACAACAGCTTGCAGTTATTAATTAGGAAAATTACAGTCTGCTTTTTTTAACCTCATTATAGCGCAGACACATTTTAGGCAAATTTCCAGACGCAAATCCTTGATTTTAAGGCAGCGCTCCGAAAGGCAAATGCTAATGAAATGCATATAAGATGTAAATATTGCACACAAACACAGTGTGAAAGGTAAACTTGCTTGGGAATTTATGTGCAGGCCAACTTTGATCTCACAGCATGAAGATTCTGCATAATAACAAGCTCCTAACGGAAAGTGGGCGTGGTCTGTTGCCGGGGTCTCTCAGGGGGCCAATCAAATCACAACAGTGTTTTGTCAGCCAATAAGCAGAGCCGTGATAACAGCCAATGAGGCCTCTGGTGACCACAATTAAAAACACAAAAGGAGAATTCCTCCAGTGAGAGTTTGAGCGTGCTTATGCAGTCAAACACTGTTCTCTCTCTCTCTCTCTCTCTCTCTCTCTCTCTCTTTCCAGCAGCAGAGATTTCTGCAATATGTTCTGCAATATTTCTTTACAGCAGGACAAATTAAAAAGAAATACCGCTCCTGCTGAGAAAAATAGTACTGCTTTCTCTTTCTAGATCCCTCTTCTGTGATTTCTCTGCTCTCATTCCCATTTTCTTTCACTCATTCTCGGTCATCTATTGCTCTTTTTTTTTCTTTCATTGTCACACTCTGATCCTTCCTGTGCTCTCATTTTCTATCATCACACCATTTCTCCCCTCCTTTACCAACTCCCCCGTTCCCTATGCTCTTCTCACTCTTTTCTTCAAACTCCAATCCCACTATCTCTCTCAGAACAACACAACAGAACACACTACAATAAACACAACACAAAGAAACCACAATGCAATAATAGTGTCATTTCAGTATTATTTATATACTATTGTCGAATTTAATAATGTGAATTAGCTTTTATTTTTATATTTTCAGTTTTCATTTTAATGTTAGATTAATTTATTTTATGTGCACTGTAAACCTGAATAAGTAGGCAAAACTTTAAATATATCAGTTCTGTGAAAAAAAAAAAAAAAAAAAAAAAAAGTACTAAATAGTCATAAAAGTTAATTTAACTGAACTAATTTGTTTAATTTAAGTTTGTCCTACTCAAACTGATTAATTATTTTGAGCGTTAGGGTTTACAGTGTGTAATTTTAATAATATTTCAATTTAGCTTTAATTTTTTTTTTTATTATTTCAGTTTCAGTTTTAGTTTTAGCATATCCTTAAGAAGTAATTTATTCATGTTTAACTTGGATTCATAATAAAAGGCTTTGCCACAAATGATACTAATACAAATAAAATATTATGATTTAAAAAATATTTTTTCTTTTTGGTCAAATTTGTGACAATAAAATAAAATTATCTTAAATAAAAAATATTAAATACAATATAAAAAAATAGAATATATTAAAAATAAAATAAGCAATAATATAAACAAAATTAAATGAAATAAAATATTAAATAAAATATAAATTAGTAAAATAAAATATAATATTCATGTTTAACTTGAATTTAGTATTTCAACTTTAACTTATTTTATTTTCAGTTAGTTGTCAAGGCAACATAACTAATTTTCATTTAATTTTTTTCAAGTTTTGCTTTAGCTTAATAAACAAAAATTGATTTTTAATAGTTTTATTAACAATAACAAAACTGCACAATCGAGCATTAATACAGTAGAAAACAGCACAACACACATAATACAACAGAACAACTCAATAAAACACAACACAATAGAGATACATAATAGAGTACACTGTAGAATAGAACAAAGACCAACAGAATAATGCACAACACAACTTTCTGTGGTCACTCTGTTGGTGGGACAGTGAATGACAGTTTGGATGGTTTCTGGCAGTTGTTCAGGATCTCTCTCTCTCGCTCTCTCTCTCTCTGTCTTTTATATTATGCTCTTTTTTCCTCATCTTTGTCTTTTCGCTCTCTGTTCTTCCATTACTGCAGAGCTGACATGCTCTCTGGGGGTTCGGCATATGAGCTATCCTTCCCTGCGCGTGTGTGTGTGTGCATGCGTGTGTGTGTGTGTATGTGTGATGAACTAACTCTCCTGACCGCCTCAGGATCACGTCTCCGAGGATTTCTGGTCAGAAGGAAGATTCTCTGTCAGGTCTCTCTCTCTCTCAATCGCCTCAGCACTGTAAAGGAGAGAAGTAGGTCGTCTCACCTCAGGAGAAGAAGTGTGTTTATGTGCGAGTGTGTGATAGATAGTGAACGTATTGTTATTCCAGCAGCACGCTGAGGTTTTTTTGCAGGTGAAAGCTACAGTAGTGTGTAAGGACTTGCTGACTCCCAGAGAGGAAAGATGTACAGGCGTGTAAGACAGAGATTTATGGTGTCAGTTCTTATGTGTGTGTGTGTGTGTGTATAGAGGACTGTCTTTGTCACTGAATCTCAGATTTCTACTCACAACAACACAGAGATCTAATCACATCCAACAGAATCTCACTGTTCACAACACCATACAGTCCAGCACAACAAAGGTCAACTCAACATAGGCCTGTCATATATATTCAGTTTATTTTATTTTATTTTATTTTATTTTTTATAATATTTTATTTTATTTTATTTTATTTTATTTTATTTTATTTTATTTTTTACTTTTTTATTCTATTTTATTTGTTTGTGTATTTTATTTTTGGTTTTATTATTGCTTATTTTATCTTATTTGTATATTATATATTTGATTTTATTAGTTTATATTTTATTTCATATTTTATTTTTTATTATTGCTCACATTATTTTATTTTTTGTTTAATGTATTTTATCTTTTTATATTTTATCTTATATAATTTTATTTTATTTTCACTAAAAAGAAAAATGTTTTAAATTATAATATTTTATTAATAATAATAATAATAATAATAATGATTGTTATTATTATTATTATTATTATTTGTGCAAAATATTTTAAAGTCCCCATGAAATCAAAATCAAAGATTTTTGGTTTTTAGTACGAATATGTTAGCCTTACTGTTATATACAATATAGTGTGCTCCAAAACAACGGCAAAATTCACATTTAGAAGATATAAGTGTTCAAAAATTTTAAAGCGACATGGAGGATATTATGAGGAAAAACGGTTAGAGATTAGGAGGAAACTGCGGCTTTACCGAGCTCAAACGGCTTTGGCGAGATGTGATATAAACGAAAAGTTATTGGCTGTTTTAAAAAAGGGGAGGAGCTGTTTGATATGTCCCGCCCTGTTTCATTGGAAATTACGTCAACACATTGAACAATGCTGCGTGTTTCAAGACACCTCAGTGGGCCTTTAAAATCTTTTATTAAGAATCTGAGTTAAACTCAAATAAATGACTTAAATGACTGTGTATTATGGTTTTACAAGTTACTAACAAAACAGAGAATTAAATCGTTATTATTTCTAATTGTTAGCCAAAATTCACAATGATCACAGGCCTTCAATAACAAAAACACAAGCTCTATAATAAAAGCTCTAAAAGTATTCCTCAAGTCATCAAACACATTTAAAAACAATCACAGAGCTGGTGTCAGCATTACACTCTGTACTTCAGCATAGAGTAACTCAACACTAACAACGATACAGTACCAGCTGTGCTTCACATTTCTATCCATAACAACTCCCATAGAGTGCATCTATGTCTATATCATTGTTTCCAACCAACAGAGCTTGAAATCTTGTCTGTGTTTCATATCATTAGTGCAAGTTTTTCATCTCCAACTCAATTTGAAATCTTGCATTACGTTTCCATATTTACTAGCATCTTAAAACTTTAATATACGAATCCTCCTACTCATCATTAATAAATTCTAGTTATACCAGGAATCATGTTTCTGAGAAGTGCAGATTTGTATGCTGACATCTTTTTTTCATCGGGGTTGTGTGTTTGAGTGCGTGTTTTGATTTGAAACAGGTTTTTTGTGTCAGTGACAGAATGGCCCGGTCTTAACGTTGGCGTCAAAGTAAAATATTAAAGGACGGAGGGTGCTTTACATACTAACGAGGAGTGGTGCGCCTGTGACACACATAACCGCTGGACTAGAACACAGAGATGTGGTGTCTGCATGCTTTGGCTTGATTGATGTTTAATATAACCTTGAGTGTTCACACACAACTCAGTGTCAGCAGGGTTTGGTTCACACTGTGCCTATTTTACAGAGATACAGATGAGAGGAAAACTATGTCATTTTGGCAACTGTAACACAAAAGTGATTCAGACAGCATTTTGTATCACACCTTTGTTTCAATTTTATATTTCAGTACATATTGTGTCTCTTGCTCTATCTCAGTCTCTGTTTGTAACGGATGATATTTTATTTAGTTTTATTTGTACATAAATTTCGAACATAATGCTGAGACAGCTATTATACTGAGGAAAAGTCTTGGGAATGTAAGTCCAAAGGGGCTTATTCAAAGTACTTTTACCTCTAGTTATAAAGGAAAATAAAGAAAAAGAATGGTTATTGTGAAAGAAGAAGTTGACTTTTAAAGCTGTGAGGAAGGACATATATTAAAGCATTTTTGAAAACAAGCAGTTCAGTCACTAAATTAAGCACATTTTAGGTTACTTGAGATTTATTTTATTTTTTAACAGTGCTGTGTTAACTGTACCAGTCTTTACCAAGTAATTCTATTTAAAAAAATCTCCCGCAGGACAGTTCAATTCTTTATAATAATAATATGAATAGTTACAATTTAAAATTAAATGTTTGTTGAATTTCCAAGATTTTCTATATCAGGGAGTTTCAAACTTTTTAATGGCAAGGCTTTATTAGGCTTACAATATAACATAATAAAATATAAAAATAATTGAAGTAATTAAGCTGATATCTTATATCAGTTTGCTTCAATTTGTTTTACTATTATATTATTATAATATGAAAACAAACTGAAGCATTTAAACAGATAATAGCTCTTTTTTTTCAAGAAAAGTACACATGTGTACTCTTTAATAGTTATCTAAACATCCCTGAAACCCACACCTCACAAAAAAATCTATTTAAACTGAGGTATGTAACTGAGGTATTTTGAGTTTGCACACAACACCTGTGATGGGTGTGTATTCGTAATATCTCAGTTGATAGCTTTCTGTGCCCATCATCAGTTATTTCCACCACTTAACCCACTCTTCTTTAAAACATGATGACGTTTTATTTCACGTCTTTGCGTTTCGCGTTGCCTCTCGTATTGAGCTATTTAGTCCGCAAACATGACAGTATTCCTACAGCGACTGATTTGGCTCAGGCCCGCTCACATCATTCTCTTTCTGTAAAACCTGTAAACCGCATTTACTGGTTCTAACTCTATAGCGACAATGACTCTATAGTGGTTGACCAGAGCACTGCAGTTATTTCTCATTTAAACTACAATTAAATGGATTTCCCCTCACATTTCGCTTCTGCGTCTGTCCTCCGTGCGGCATTTTATCTTTCTGCGCGGCAGCGGCATCAGAAGTGCGCGGCCGCGCATGCGCGCAGCTTAGAGGGAACATTGGTTCTGACATAATTTCATTCATACAGGCAACAATGTACATCTTACAACTAATGGCTGTCACTCTTCTGCTAATACCAGATAGCAGGGCCTTTTTCTGAGACTGCAAATTGGTCCAATGATTGCCTGAAGAAAGCTGAATTGGAGAGAATCTTGTAGAGTGATGATTCTGGAGGTAAAATTCTGTAATAGAGTTGTCAAAAGTACCGACTTCAGTACCAAGTCGGTACTGAAATTTTAAAAATGTGACGCTTTGAGCGCTGTTGAGTGGATTCTTAAACACCTCTGATTGGCCATTGTGTTCACACACTCAACAGATATGTCTGTGATTGGCTTCAATGATCAACGCTTCAAAAACCATTCCACTGATAGACGCCTGCTTTCAAATTCAAACTTCTGTGTGCTTTCAAACGCTCCCGTGTGTTGATCATTGTAGCCAATCACAGACATATCAGATGAGCTCGTCAATACAACGGCCAATCAGAGGTGTTTACGAATCCGCTCAACAGCGCTCAAAGCGTCACATTTTTAAAACTTCAGTACCGATTTGTACTGAAATCTGAGTTAAGAACAAAATCACATGCTCCAGAGTCCAAGATCATGAAAATATACTCTTCGACAAGGACTCAAGGCCAAGTCCAAGACCGTATTTTCTTATGGAATCTGGAGCATGTGATCTTCTTCTGATCTTCAGCACACGGACTTGAATGAGCTGGTCTAGACTATGATGTCCTCACAAACTACTTCTGGAGAAAATGTAGACAGACTAAATAAAATCAGTCATTGTACACTCTAAAAAGTGATGGGTTAAAAGCAACCCAGCGCTGGGTCAAAATTGGACAAACCCAGCTGGTTTGGGTTAACTGTTTGACCCAACATGCTGGGTTGTTTTTATTTAACTTAACTATTGATTAAAAAGTACTATATTGCTGGCTTAAAATGAACCCAAAATAGGCTGAAAATTAAAATCAAACAGAATTACTAGAGTAACAACACAGGCAACAGTAATAATAAAAAGGTGAACATTTATTAATAAGCAAGAACCCAGGAATGCACAAAAATATACGGTAGGCAAGAGTTAAAACAACAAGTACATGCGTATGTGAGTGAAAAAGTGCAGAAAAGAATGACAACTCGATTATGCAGCTTATAACATTAAGCAAAATTGCTTTTTTAAAGTTAAATATTTACATTTGAAATATTTGACCATATTTCAATAATTTTTCACAATGTCCAAAACTGCAGCCAGTTTTCAAAGTTCTCTCTCCTCTCCGCTTTGATTAGTTTTCAGTATTATAATGAACAAAAAATCAGTTTATTCAAGGAAAAAGACGTTTCCATCATGCAAGACGACCGATGCTGACTGACACATTCAGCTGACTGACATCTCATCTCTGTATATTGCATTTCATTAAATAAAATGATTTACAGCACTGTAAAGACTAAATAAAATGTATACAAACCTTTATTTTACCGAAGTAAAGCACCAATTCGGTGGCGTTGAGATCTGCTCTCTCCTCATGAGGATGCAAAAAGCCCTCGCTCTGTGTAACCCAACAACTGGGTTGCTGTAGTAAACAAGACTACTGGGTTGTTGCGTCAAGGGCGGGTGGGGAGGGGTGTATCTAACAGCTGGGTTACACAAAAACTACCCAACCATGGAAAAAATAACCCAACAGGCTCAACTCAGCGTTTGGGTAGAAAAAACAACCCAGCATTATTTAGAGTGTAAATGATTTATATTTCGATAGTTACTAGTTTGTAGTCATGTTCTGCAGACAATATTTGTCTAAATATAGCTCTTGTTAAGAGGGAAACTTGCCCACAAGCCATTGTAAAGCTCAATATGTGAATGAATCATTCATTCGAATTGGTCTTTTCAATCAATCGCTCAAACCAAATCACAATTCTTGAATGATTCATTAGCAAATTGGCAATTGTAGAAATACTTATCCTGCTGTTACAACTGACTGGAAAAATCATGGGATTTCATTGGTCAAACAAATGTGTCATGGAGTATTGTTATATATTAAGTTTACAGGCTTCATTCTTTTGATGGAACCAATATTTTTGGGGGGAATTTACACCTATCTTTATTATCTATGAGTATATTAAGAAATATAGTGTAGTTGACAATTTGACATAAGAAGAGGACATAATTTCTGTTGTAGTTACTAGTATGTTGTTCAGCACAATGGTCAGCCTCCATTGTTTTATTGTGCTTTATAAAAAATTATTGATTGAGTTAACATAGCATGTAAAGGTACAATCACATTTACCATTGTTCAGTGAATTGTTATGGACAGAATCCAGTCATTTCAGTAGGAATTTCTCTTTATACATCTGTACACAATTGACTGGAGACAATGGATATTTGTGAAATTTTGCTAATGTGGCTTCACCTTAAGAGCTTTTTAATGTTATGGCAGGATTTATTGGAGTTTTTTTAGCAATATCAGTATTCAATATTGGTTTAATGTGAGGGTGTTTAAAAGTTTTTCCATAAGCACATGGGCAACAATCTAAATCTTTTTCTCATGTTTGATCTCTCTCTTTCTCACACGCACATACACAGGCTGATGTTTAACTCTTTCCTCAGCAGCGTTTTCTGAAAAGTTGCCAGCAGGCACCAGCATTTTTCATCATTTTCACAAAAATGTCCCATAATATTTAGTTGTATGAATATGTGAACAAACAATATATCAAAAGAAAGAACAGAGCTTCTGCTTTTAAAGAAGAAAAAGAAAAAAAAAAACAATTTACTCTAGCTTCATTCCTCTTTTTAATCAACACTTGTGGGTAAGTTACATAAAAAAGCATCATCTTGAACAAAAAGCTGAGAAAATTACATTTTTCTCAAAGACTTCATCAGGATCAGATTCAGATTAGATTGAGTTGATCGAGTCCATCAACACTCCCAAAGCTTCATAGTCGTTACCCCTTCATGGGTTCAACATTTCATTCGATAACATTAGGCAGTTTTGATTTATATACCGTTTAATGTTTGATGAGCTCCTTTTGGTTTACGCAGATCTTCTTCTTCGCTTGTTTTTGGATACAGAGATTCTGTATTATTTTAGAAGATGAGTAATAGCACCCCCTACCCTATAACAGTGAAAACACTTGTAAATGGAAGGAAAGCATTGTGTCATAAATGATGGAAAATCTCGTCAATGCCAGGGAAAGCGGTAATAAGGATGACTGACCATGAAGTGAACGCAACACATTTCACAACATAAAACAGCACAGCTTAACTCGGCATACCACAGATGCACAATAATGGACCTGAGAAGAGGTAATCACACAACTTTTCTCTCACACAAACGAACACTTGTTCTGCCTTTCTTTGTCTTATGCATAATACATTCATTCTTCACTGGCAGCTTTGAACTCATTGTCCTTCTCTCTCTTGCTCACTTTTTCTCTGAGGGGTTTTGCTCTGCTTCTGCAGGTCGCATGATTGCATGAGGGACCACCAAATCACAAACGTCCCCTCACACACACACACACGAACACACACACACTGTGCTTGTTAGCGCTGTCCGTTTAGCCGCAGCATGTGAAGAAAGCATGTTTGTTTGTGTGTGTGTGTGTGTGTGTGTGTGTGTGTGTGTGTGTGTGTGTGTGTTCGGAGGTCTTTGGCTCAGACTGACAGAACGCTTACAGAAACCAGTGCCAGCAGCAATAAAGATCCCGCTCCAATTAATAACACCAAAACAACCACACACTCATAGTTCATCAGAACTCTCTGTTATGGAAATGGCCATTTGTTCTCCCTCACTTCCTCAATGTGACAGAATATTTGATTTGTTGTCATACACAGATGAAAAAATACAAACAGTAGCACAAAAACACTAATATGCACTAGGGATGTCAAAAAAAACAACAGTATTTAGGAATAAATTTGATGCTAAATTTATATGGGTCATTGACGAATGGTTTTTAAAAGTGTAAAAAAAAAACTAATGAAGATATAATTAATTTTTGAAGTGTTATTAAGTGTTAACAATGATATTATGTGCTTTTTATAATCAGTTAACGCTGGTTTTGTCATTTTTTACAAGATGGACAAAATTTGTCACCAAAAAAGTTATTCGGTTTAACCAAAAATTCGGTTTTACCGCATGACACTTTTAGTTATACCAAATGACGATATGCCAACGGGCTGATATCTAGCTAGTTAAATAGGACAAGGACAATCAAACGTTTTATATTTAGTACAAGTTTTTAAAATATTACAACATTTTCCATGTTTTATAGCAGTTGTACCGAATGACCTGTTTCGGGACATGCGTATGAGCAAGTAAAAAGATGAATTTTCAAATAGTTAAGAGAGAGTTAGTTACTTTGCTTCACAACCATGTGGTCTTTTGCAGGTGTCTGAATGATGTCACATCCTGGCACATGATATTGAACGCATGACTTGATCCAAAATGGTCCCTTTATATTGGTTACTCCGAATGACATCAATGAAATTAATTTTTCCGGACATTTTTACACATAATTTTAATATCGTTTTGCACTATGTTGATATATGATGTTATAAAATCATGCCAGAATAAAAAATATATACATTTATTACATTTTAAGATATTTTGAAATGGCTGTATTGGCCTTTGGACGGTTAAACCAAATGACCTTTTGACATTTCAAAATCTTTAAAATACCTTTATATGTAGCAATATATTATTAAAACCTTTTGGATTCAATAAAAGTGATCTAGTTGTACTACCTTACATACCTTGGATGTCATATCTTGCCTTTAAAAAAAAAACCCGTCACGTCATTGACCCATATCTTTCTGCAGTATATGTAGTACAGAGTTCTGTCTGACAGTAATATCAGCCTTAATGTTTAACATTTTTTATAGATCTGGCCTCATCTGGTCAGTTTTAAAAGCATCATAGATGCATCCTTTGCTGCCTATGATATCTTAAAATCTTGTGCATTTAGAGTGTGGGTTGATGGAAAGAATAATAATGTGTATTGGTATGGTTAAGAGTAAATACATTTATAAATGTCCATTTTTTTTTTTTTTTTTTTTTTTTTTCAGATTCCATTTCTACTGAGAAACAAGCATTATAGTCATAAAATATTCACTTGGTTATGTCTAAAGCTCACTTGAATTTTCTCCAGATCATTAGACGTGACGTTATTGTGCCTTAGAGGCCTGTCTGAAACCAGAGTCTGTCTCTTCATGCAGCGACACTGTCTATGAAGTCATTGACTAACAAAGCCCCTTAAATAACACACAAGGTTTTAGTAAGTAATAAGTACTCTATGCCAAACATATGCCCTATCCTGTGTTCTTGGACCCCAAGAGGTGGGCATTTGTGTTGCCTGTTCAAAAACATATTGCGTTTTTGTGATGCCTTATTCTAGCTAAGAAAAACAGCTTTTTGTTGTTTAATTTGGCCGTTTACAGTATGTATAAACACCCTATTGGACGCTAGGTCATTTCTAATTGGTCAAAAACTCTCCTGACATAAAATTTTCTGGCATTGGTATTAACTACTGAAGTTTTGGTATTGTGACAGCACTAATACACATACAGATATTTAGAAGGAGTGCGTCAGTCTGGGTTTTCTTAAATGTGGAACTAAAGTGAAAGGATCATGCCACGGTCAATAGATATCAGAACATCTCATACACACACTTGTCATTTAGAATTCTCTCTGTTATGGAAATGCGCTTTGTTCTACATCACTTCCTCTCTGTTTCTCGGAATATTGGATTGGTCGTCACGTAACGCACACGCATTCAGATGCAGTGGAGCGCTGCGGCTTTTCTTTAACGCAGAGCTGTCTGTGAATGGATTAAATGTAGTTTACAGATAACAAAATATCAGCAGATAAACACGCTTACAAACATTTTCCATTAGAAAAGAAAACACAAAGCATGACCTTTTCAATGCAGTTTTACTTTAGAGTATTTATTTTTCATATGTGAATAAGCCATACATGGATCCCAAGTTTATTAATGTTTCCGCACTGCATTTTGCAAAGTGTGGTTTTCAGTACATATGTTTTGGTTATGTTTGCGTGACTGCGTGAAATATGTGTCATGTAGTTATTTTATTTGTGCAATTGTATTGACAATGGGTTGTCATAATGGCTTTATGTATTGATAATGTTTTGTACTTAGGTGGATAATGGCCTTTTATTGATAATGTGTGGGTTTTTTGTAGTTAATTTGTGTGTGTGTGTGTGTGTGTGTGTGTGTGTGTACAGCCTGTACTGATAGAACAGTTGGCAATGTTTTTTGTTCATATCCCACCTAGTCGTAGGAACATTCTAAAAAAATTGGCTAACATTACATAAAGGTTGCATTTATATATATATATATATATATATATATATATATATATATATATATATACTAAAAATTGGCTAACATTACTTGAAAATTGTGTAATTTTTCACATATTGTTAATGGAAGTTCGAATAGTGTTTGATAAACATTCTCACAGTGTTATGTGAAATAGTTTTAATGCAATGTTTTGAAAGTGATTGAAGGCTCATTTTGAAGTCCTCATACTACTACAAAAAAAAAAAATTTCAGTTCCAATTCCAATTCAGTTCCAATTTTTTAGTTCCAATTCTAATTGTTCAATAAATATTTAAAGTAAATAAGTGTACAGTATGCACTGCGGTGTTTGTGTTGGGTGTATGATATGCATTTTTATTGTGTTGTGTAAAGTCTTTGGCCAGATGAGCCTGAGATTTGGTCAGTCTAAACAAGGCTTTAGGGGAGACAAGATGCTGTTTGCGTACTGAACCTTGACTGCTTTAAAATGTCTGCTGGTTTTAATCTGACAGACTGTCTGTCAGTGTATGTGGACACAAAGAGAGAGAGAAAGAGTGTGACAGAGAGAGAAACTGAGAGAACAGACCCGGAGAAATAAAATAAGCTGATCTCTGCATTTTGAGTACTCTGTGTGTGTGTGTGTGTGTGTGTGTGTGTGTCTTTTCCAATTTGTGGGACTGAGTTGGTGAATGTGCTGTAGGATATCATTAGAGGTGGAAAGGGATGTGTATGTGTGTGTGTGTGTGTGTGCTGAGTCATATGTGGGCTGACCACAGCAACTCCATTCTTCGTGTGTATATTTTGTGTATGCATGTGTGTTTTTGTGTGGGCAAAAGTTGGACACTGTGTGTGTGCATGGTAAGGTCAGTGCTGCACTTTTGTGGACTGGAACACATCCTAACTGTCCCGCAGGGCACACACAAAACAATCAGTGTCTAAAACAAGAGTTGATGTACCATACCAGTGCACATAAACACATGCAAAATGCCTTACTTGCAAACATGAACTCACAAACAATACAAATTGAGAACGTACCTTAGACTACTATTGTTTTGGTATTGTATTAAGCTAATTATAACTTAGTAACCCTAAATAAAAACATTTTAATTTTTAGAATTTTATTCATTGGATTTATGAATCATTTTTCCAATTTAGGTCCCCAAAGGCTTTCAGATTCAGCTAACTACTTGGGACTATTTTGTTAGATAAGTATAGCTAAGTAAACCCACACACAAAGACATCCTCTCCAGGAGTACTTTATCATAACAAGTATATTGCTGAATCCACAACATTTTGTCCTTTCTCAAGAGCTTTTTTAAAACTATGTCATATAATGAGTGTGTGTGTGTGTGCGTCACGGGTTGTATTTTTGATTTTTTCGTTCTCTATAATTATTTTGTTCCTGACTTGCATTCTCCTGCTGTTTTTTTCTTCTTCTGTGTGGAGTGTGTGTGTGTGTGTGTGTGTGTGTGGGTAAGTGAATTTTCCTGAATTGCATCCTCCTGGTTTTTCTGTAGTATATAATTGTGTGTCAGTGTCCATTTTGAGACCGGGGTAGTGATGTCATTCGGCTTGCGGTTGCCTGGCTACCAGCCCTTCTATGGTACACAATTTCCTTTGCTTGTGTTTGATCTTTTTGACTGTTCCCTAGTGACCCCTGAGCTTTAGATATGAAAGGTCAGGTTGTCATGTCATCTGCTCTGCCTAATGCCTTTCTTTTTTTGTTTCCCTCTTTCTCTAGGATGGGTTTGGTGATGGGATGGCAGTGAGCATGGCCCTTTGGGCAGGCATATTGGCCATTCTTCTGCAATTGGCCCTCTTGCTGTTCTTCTCTCTGCCTCCAGGCCACTGCCAAGGTGAAAGGTCCCGCCTACAGTTTACTCAACCACTGTACCATGCGTCGGTCTACGAGAACTCAGCCGCCCGCACCTATGCTGCCAGCAAGGTGCGCATGGGGGTCCCTCTCCAGCATCACTCCTGGGAGGTGAGGTACCGCATCACCTCTGGGGACGAGGAAGGATTTTTCAAGGCTGAGGAGTACACTCTGGGTGATTTCTGCTTCCTGCGGATACGAACCAAAGGGGGGAATGCTGCCATCTTGAACCGTGAAGTTCAGGACAACTACTTGTTGACAGTGAAAGCTTCCATTAAGGGGGATACACTAGAGGCCTGGACTAAAGTTAGCGTGCAGGTGTTGGATATGAACGACCTTAGACCACTTTTCTCCCCTACCACGTATTCAGTTACCATTGCAGAAAGCACACCCCTACGCACCAGCATAGCTCAGGTCACTGCCACGGATGCAGACATAGGATCGAATGGAGAGTTCTATTACTTTTTCAAGGAGCGAATGGAGCTGTTCGCTGTGCACCCAACTAGCGGAGTTGTTTCTCTCAGTGGGAAGCTGGATGTTGACACTCAAAACCGCTATGATCTTGAGATCCAGGCTGTGGACCGGGGAATGAAGCTCTATGGGAATAATGGTGTAAGCAGTACAGCCAAACTGTTTGTTCATGTAGAACGGATTAATGAGCATGTGCCCACTCTGAGCGTTGTTACATTATCACCTGTATGGACTGAGAAGTCTCCTGTCATAGCTGTGGTCACCGTAGAGGATCCTGACGAAGGGGCAAATGGAGAGATTGAGACGGTCAGCATTGTGGCTGGGGACCTTCTTGAGCTCTTTAGCATTGAAAGGACAGAGATGCCAAGTGAAGAAATGGTGGATGAGGAAGTTAGTCAGACAGGATCTAATGAGTTTGTCCTTCGTGCAACAGAGCAGTTCGACTGGGACAGCTATCCATTTGGACTAAACCTCAGCTTGCAGGCTCGGGATCGTGGAACACCTCAAAAGTTCTCTGCTGTGCACATAGTGCACTTACGACTGTCACGACCAGCCCCGGCAGAAGTCACATTTCAGAAGGATGAATATGAGGTTCTCTTGAGTGAAGTTGCCCCTCCTGGAACTGTTGTGGAGGCTGTGAAACTCCAGCCAGAGCCAGATGATGCTGAGTACATCCTAACCCCATCTGCTGATTCAGGGTTCTTCAGTATTAACACCATGACAGGTGTCATCAGCACGGCACGTTGGCTCACCCAGCTCACACAGCAAGTATTTGAGCTTGAGGTCTTAGAAGTAGACAGTGACCTTAGGGTCAAGGTTAGAGTCATTCTTGAGGATGCCAATGATAATGCACCTTTATTTGCTCAACAGTCTTATGAGGTATTTGTCAATGAAAGTGTTGCCATAGGCACTACTGTTGTTGTGGTGACTGCTTCTGATGGTGACCATGGGGAAAACGGGTACATTACATACAGCATGGCTAGCTTGACACAGTTACCTTTCAGTGTGCAGCAGTTCACCGGAGCAGTCACAACAACACAGGAGCTGGACTTTGAATCATCTCTAGAGAGTTTTAGTTTTGTGGTTCGTGCTTCTGACTGGGGTTCCCCATATAGGCGTGAAAGTGAAGTCAACGTCACAGTGCACCTAGAGAATGTTAATGATAACAAACCCCTATTTGAGAAAGTGGCCTGTGTTGGCGTAATCTCTCGAGACCTCCCGGTAGGTGAGGTCATCGCCACAATGTCTGCCATTGATATTGATGAGCTAGAGCTGGTCAAATACAAGATCCTCTCAGGGAATGAGCGAGGGTACTTTGACTTAAATCCTGATTCCGGTGTCATGACCTTACACCACTCACTCAACACTGTGGCACCCAAAAACTCCTTCAGTCTAAAAATTACTGCCACAGATGGGGAACACTTCTCTGATCCTATGTTTGTAAATATATCCGTAGTGCAAGGGAAGACACCGCCCAAGAGCTTTAGTTGTACCGAAACAAGAGTTGCCCAACGACTAGCCGAGAAACTTCTGAAGAAAGCCAAAGCTAGCAGTAAACCCAAAATAGAAGAAGGCTTTATTGACCTGTTCTCTGTAAACCGTCAGTCACCTCAATTTGACAAATCCTTCCCAACGGACATTACTGTGCGTGAGGATGTAGAAGTTGGCGTGAGTGTGTTTCAGGTAAAAGCCTTTGATGGAGACACAGGGTTCAATGGACAACTCTTATATGCCATAGCTGATGGCAACACAGACAGTTGTTTTACTATTGGAATTCTGAATGGTATAATAAGCATCTTCCTTCCTCTAGACCGTGAGAAGACTGACCGCTACCTTCTAAACATCACACTGTACGATTTAGGCCAACCTCAAAAATCCACCTGGCGGCTTCTTACAGTTTACATAGCAGATGCAAATGACAATGCACCTCAGTTTCTTCAAGATGGTGGCTACCAGGCCCGCATTCCCGAAAACACCCCTATTGGTACCGAAGTCATTCAAGTGGAAGCTACTGACAAAGATCAAGGTCTCAATGGCGAGATCCAGTATTCTCTACTCACCAGCAGATCACAATTTGGCATTAACAGCTCCAGTGGGATTGTGTATGTCGCGGGTCAGCTGGACCGTGAGTTTGTTCCCTTCTTCATATTAAAAGTGGAAGCACGAGATCGAGCAGAGCGGGCAGCCCAACAGTTTTCTGTAACAACACTTAAAATCTCACTCGAGGATGTTAATGATTGTCCACCTGCCTTTATCCCAAGTGTCGTCAGTGCCCGTGCACTAGAAGACCTCCCAGTGGGCACTGTCATTGCCTGGTTGGACACACAAGACCCTGACCTGGGACTTGGAGGGCAGGTGCGATACTCACTCGCTAATGACTATGATGGCCGTTTTGAGGTCGACAAGACTAGCGGTGCCATTCGCCTTACCAAGGAGCTGGATTACGAAACTCAACAGTTCTTCAACCTAACAGTTCGAGCGAAGGACAAAGGCCGACCTGTTTCGCTCCTGTCGGTTAGCTTTGTTGAACTGGAGGTTGTGGATGTCAACGAAAACCTGTATGCACCATATTTCTCAAATTTCGCAATGAATGGATCAGTAAAAGAGAGTGTTCGGATCGGGACTTCTGTGCTCCAGGTCTCTGCACGGGATGACGACACAGGCAGGGACGGCGAGGTGCAGTATTCCATACGTGACGGCAGTGGTCTTGGAAGATTCACCATTGACGAAGAAACAGGTATGTGTTGATTATATTTTTAATGTTTAATTTCATTCAGTGCTCAAAAGCTGATAATTTTGTTGAATATATTGTGGCTTCCTTGTACAGTTAGCTGCAGTCTTTCATTCAGTGTGAGGTAAAAGGCTACCTCTATAAGGGAACAAATCTTCATTTTTTTTTTTTTTTTTTTCTCACAGGGTTTTTTTTTTTTTAGTCACATTATTGTAGTGTTTTAACTAGCTAACTTTGCATGGTGTAATCACTGGAAATTGAATAGAGCTTAATATATTGTAGATGGAGCCTATATGGTGATGCTAATATGTAAAAGGGAAAAAAAACACTTCCTGAGACACAAATGAAGAGTGGTTTGTGGGACACAAATGAAGAGAGGCTTCAGTGGTTTGTCTGTCACCTCAGGCCAGTTAAACACTGCATTGGCCTACATTTTTTTTTTTAGGTCGAGTTTTGACAGTTGAGATGGAGGGGGAACGATTGAAGTATGATGGAAATTTGATAGTGTTATGGTTAATGTTTCATACACTGCATTCAATTCATGTGCATTTTGATAGTATCATTTGTTTTTGTCCAGTTTTTATGTTAGACAAAGTGGGTACATGTACGTGTGTGTGTCTGCGAATAATGATTTTTGCATAATAATATGTGTGTATGTGTCAAAACATGTGTGCGTGTGAAATTGATTTATGTGTTGAGCCACCTTCGAGTGGACTGAATTACCACACAAAGCTCTTTTATTTACATTTATTGCAGTTGTCCTGTCATTCTGTCTGACCCAGACACTTAGCTTTAACCTTCAATTTTTTTCCTTCTCCCTTTTTCTCTCACTCTGTCATTCTCTCTTTCCCCTAGACAGTTTGTTTTCTGTCAGCTAAACCGATAGTATCTGGGGTTTTATTAGCGTTGCTTCTTAGGTTAAGCATCACTATTACTATTACTCATACTTAGGGCCAGGGATTTGACAAACTCCTGACAATAAGTATTTAATGATAAAACTGGCAAAAAAAAATTCCATACACTTACATAGTCGGAAGCACCTATGCTTTATCTAAGGACTACAAAATAAGAGATGCGTTTGATCTTTTGACTCAAACTAGTATAAAACATTCTATAAGGTACTTGGCAACCACATAGCAATACCATTGGAACTGCATAGCAACACATTAAAAACCAATCAAAACACTTTGGCAACCACATACCAAGATTCTGGCATTCAAACACAACACAGCTAGTAATGCACAGGCAATCACCACTAACATTTTTTAAGTCTAGGAGACCAAGAAATCCACAAAGCAAGATGAAGTATGTGTAATAGTGCATGTATGTGATATCCGTCAGCCTGTAAGGTGGCAGAGGTACAATAAACTGTGAAAAAGAAGTGTGTGGGATAAAAGAAGTGTTCCTGTTGGAAAATCCAGCTTCAAGCTGGTAGCTGTGTTTTGGAAGCTTGTTTCTAAATAGATCCAAGCTGGTCATTAGCTAGTGCAAGCTGGTTGATCAGCCTTCATGTTCCAAAAGCCAGCTTAAAGGATTAGTTCACTTTAAAATGAAAATTTTACTCACCCTCAAGCCATCCTATGTGTATATGGCTTTCTTCTTTTTGATGAACACAATCAGAGTTATAAATATCCTGACGCATCAAAGCTTTATAATGGCAGCGAACGGGGCAACGAGTTTGAAGCTCAAGAAAGTGCATCCATCCATCCATTATAAACGTACCCCACGTGGCTCCGGGGGGTTAATAAAGGCCTTCTAATGCAAAGTGACGTGTTTGTGTAAGAAAAATATCCATATTTAACAAGTTATAAAGTAAAATATCTAGTTTCTGCCAGACCGCCTTTTGTATTCAACTTACGAAGAAAGCATAATTGATGCGACGTCAGTTACGTTTTTTTTTTTTTTTTTTGTACGTTGAATACAGAAGGCGGTCTGGCAGAAGCTAGATAAGAGTGTGTATGTTTATAACTTTATAGTTAAAAAAAAAAAGTATGTGCAGATGAGGTCCATGAAACTTCAGAGAGACAAAGGGGAAAAAAGAGAGATTGGATGAAAGAGTTCGGGGTTCAGAGGCCAGAATGGTGTGTGTGTTTGTGTGTCTACTCACCCGCAAGCTGCCTGAAAATGATCTGGAGGTTTCAAAACGACCCTCAGATCTCCCGTGGTCTTTCACCTTTCCTTGGAATAAGGGAATAAGAAAATGGAGGGAAAGCCATGAATATCTGTCCATTTCTTTTAAGTCTGAAACGAGAGGGTTCACTATGGCCTTTAAAGGGCATGATTCACACACAATGGTGCAGAACAGTCACCTTCTACTTTTTAAACCCTGCTACAACTCACTGACAGCAACAAAGCAAAGTATATCCAGCTCTCTACTTTAGTGCTGTGGTAAGAGTGGTTTAAAAACATGGTTTTGTGAGATTTGTGTCCTGGCAGCAGGTGGATCAGTGTCTGTCAAGAGTCGACTTTGAGTCTTTGAGGATATCACACCTGCCTTGAGTCGTGATTTTTATTTTTATTTTTTTTAAAGGCTGTAGATATTTCAGGTGTCATTTGAAGTTGTGATTTTGAGGTGTAAGGCTCGTTTTACAGCAAAGAAAAAAAAAAAGTGCTGCTAAATCATGTTTGTTATGATTTAGCAGCACTGGAACTTCCAGCAGTGGTGTACAGTATATTGATCATTTTCTCAAGGTTTTGAATATTTAATATCTTTATACATATATTTTATTTATTAGTCATATTTCATGCGCTTTAATTAATGAAGCAGGTCATCTAAATAAGAATTCTGAGACCAGCATTTTTCAGTGCAGAAAAGCTTCTATGAGGCATGAGATTAATATCAATGTACTATATATATATATATATATATATATATATATATATATATATATATATATATATACTTATATATGTACTATATACATTTTTAATGTTTTTAAAAGAAGTTTCATCTGCTCACCAAGGCTGCATTTATTTAATTAAAAATACAGTAAAAACAGTAATATTGTAAAATATTATTACAATTTAAAATAACTGTTTTCTGTTTGAATATATTTTATAAAGTAATTTATTCCTGTGATCAAAGCTGAATTTTCAGCATCATTACTCCAGTCTTCAGTGTCACATGATCCTTCAGAAGTCATTCTAATATGCTGATTTGCTGATTCATATTTCACAATATTACTATATACAAGATTATATTACTGATTACAATTCATAAGTTCTACCAAGCTCTGTATATATATATATATATATATATATATATATATATATATATATATATATATATATTCAGACACTTGGACCTGACCATGTTTTGCTTAAGTGTTATCTGACATAATTAAGATTTATTTTTTCTGACAGTTTAATTCTCAGTTCTTGTCATATTTTATTACCATTTTTTAAACTATAGTGAATAAACTGTAATAATGAATGAAATGTTCAAGGTGTCTGAATAAATTTTGGTTTGACTGTTTACACTGTGTGCAGAATTATTAGGCAAGTTGATTTTCTGATCATATTTTTTTTCCAAGCACATTTTACCAATTCTAAACCACATCGATCTTAATAACTACTATTAATATTGTATTTAATCATTTATAAGTGAAATGTAATTGTTCATGAAGGCTGGAAATGAAAAATGCCTTATATTCAGGTGTACATAATTATTAGGCAGATTTTCTTTTACAGGCAAAATGAGCCAAAAAATAATTTAACTCCGACTGAAAGGTCAAAAATTATTAAATACTCATGAGAAAGATGCAATACTAATGCAATACTAGAAATTGCAAAGTTAAAGCATGAACAATTTTTCATTTCCAGCCTTCATGAACAATTATATATCACTTATAAATGATTAAATACAATATTAATAGTAGTTATTAAGATTGATGTGGTTTGGAATTGATAAAATGTGCTTGGAAAAAAATATGATCAGAAAATCAAATTGCCTAATAATTCTGCACACAGTGTATATATGTCTGTTTTTACAATGAAGGGTGGATTTAAAACCTATTTGAACACTGTTTAATACACAATTTTTATTTTTCCAATTCTGTTTGGTACTGCAGAAATTACACGCTGTATAAGGCAATACTTGATGGTTCAGCATAAAAAATTTACATTTAAAGGATCCTTGATAGCCTGTTTCTATGGTTGCAACCATAAATGATCAACACGTACCTCTTTGTTTTTCTCTTCACCTTTCCCTCTTTCACTGTTGCTTCTTCTCATATATGCACACCAAAAATACAAGTTTCATCCAATTGCATGCTCGCACACGGACTGGCCGAGGGTAGACACTCCCCAGGGGTCAAAGGGTCGGGAACCAGTGTCAAAGGTCATGTCACTCACCTGTCACTATTCAAATGAAGAGTCTATACGGCTGTTAGCCTACAGCTGTTGTGTGTCTGTGTGGATTTGATGGAAAGAATGAGGACAGAGTTTTAGTGAGAAGTGCAAAAACACAAAAAGGAAGTTTGCATGTTGTACACCGCATGACATAATTGAATGTTTGTAAATGTGTGTTCGCATACACACACCCAAGCACACACATTTTGCAGTAGCACTAGCAAGTGAGGGAATTTATTGCCCTTGTTAGCTCTGTGCTGGCATCAGCCATAAATCACCCGGGGATGGAGCGCAACTCTACAGACGCAATTACAGCTTAAAGAGCACACACGCACACACACAAATTGAAAGGAAACACTTCACACGTGTCTTTGTACATGCAATCACGACTTAGAAAGCAATTTTCCCAAACACATACACATAAGGAGACTCAGTCTGGAACCATAAGGCATGTTCTGACAAACACGCACACTATAGCCGAAGGATTTTCTGTGCACTTATAGCCAAGGCTCTCTCTGTGCATTCTCATTTGAGCTTGGAAGCTTCTATTGTTTGTACAGCACAAACAGCGATTCAAGGCTGCATCAAAAATGTCAAACACAAAGTGTGAAAAAAGCCCATGCTCATTACAGCCACCGCCGAACAGACGCTTTTCATCTACAGGGACTTTCCACTAATTGCAATGATGGTCCCTGCAGAGCATCCTGGGGTTAAGTGCTTTGCACACCACTGAAAGAGCCCCGGCTTACGCTTAGACACCCGGATCCTTTACTGTTAGACTGCTGATGTTGTACTTGAGTTCAGGTGTGTAATTAAAGGGAATAGCCTTCGTTATTTACAACTCGTAATCACATGAAATCAAAACTGACTCATTTTGCTTTCAGATTCCTATGCAGTGAAAAATGTGCTGAAATGACTTTTCTTTTCAGATGACATCACCAAGTTCTCTTGTTGTTTTAGTCCCTCCCCTCTTTTTAGTATGTAACAGCGATTTTTCATAATCCAATCAATTTTTGATGGATCTAACCAACTCTAATCAAATTCATTATTACTTTTTTAATATGCATTTCACTTAGAAATGTCATATAATGGAAGTAAAAACATTTTATGTTGATTTTAAAGGTGCTGGAAGCAATGTTAAAGGTGCTCTATGTAAGTTTTTGACTGTACTAAAGCATAAAAATACCATAATATGTTTGCGGATATTTATTAAACATGCTGAGTTCACATACTTGTTTCTCTGAAAACCAGTGCTACAGCCAGTTATTTTACTTTGAAATTTGCGTTCCGTGTCGGAATTTCTGTTTTTGTTTCCGTCTGTGCAAGACCGCACGTTGCCAATTTACCCAATAGTATTTCGCCACCCCGGGTTGCCAGTCGGCGGAAAACACATGCAGTGAATTCATGCGAACAAACTTGGTCAGAGATTGCAGATTATACCTGACCTAAAAAGCCTCAGCATCCATCTAAAAATATCTATGAACGGGAGCATATTAAATGCGATATCAACTCCTCATAAATCAACTAATTATCTTACAGTGTGTAAGTCTCTTACATTCAAATGTCATTTGAGCTCGCTCCTGTTGCGTGTCTTCAAACTGGCAACCCGCGAGAGCGTTGAGTCTGAGGAGGAGGGGGCGGGGCAAACAATATTTTAAATTTGGACTGCAGTACCCATTTTAACCACTAGCTGTCATTCTTAAATAACTTTCACCAGACTTACCGTGCGTTCACACCGCCGCCGGCGAGAGCAACAAAGTGACAGGAAGTCATTCAATTCAATGTGAGCCGGCAGCGAACTCCAGCGGCGAGCTCCGGTGAGAGCGGTGTGAACGCACAGTTAGTCTCAGCCTCAGACATCACACCTACAGACCATTGGCTGAACGTCTGATGCATAACTGTGCGTTCACCAATCGGAATCCTTTCAAGCGAGGACTTCTACATTCCGATTGGTTGCCGCCGAACCGCGTCATAGCTCATTACCATAAAGTTGACCTGACTTCAACTCTCCTCAACGCTCTCACCGTCCAAGACGTGCCACGCCGCTCTCGCCGGAGCTCGCCGCCGGCTCACATTGAAATTGATTGACTTCCTGTCACATTCAAAAGAATGTAAAGTTAGCAACAGTGTTGGGTGTAATGCTTTACTACATTACTGCATTAAATACTGTGATTAAATTCAGATCATCACCGGGAGGCTAAGCCGGGCCGGGCCTGGCACACCAGTCTGTTATCGTAGGGACATCGACTTTGCATTTCTGTGCACCTAAACGAAGCGGAATAAAACAAACTGTGATTTAAACTGTGGTTGATTTACATTACAAAATAGTAATTTTTATTTATTTATTTTTTTTTAACTCTGTTCACCTTATAATTACTGAAGGAGGTTTGAGTTGTTTTGGAAAGCATATACTAAATTGTGAACACCCAATTTTATTCCCAAAAGTATGGTTCGCATTCAAAGTCTTCAAAGAAAAAGTCATTTTTCAGCTTTTTATACTTAATCTTATTAACCTTATTAACCACTCCCCAACAAAATCACCATAATCATTTTTGAATGATTAATTCCTTACAAATAAAGCTTCAGGTCATCTGGTGAAAATCCTTGTATTTTTTTTTTTTGTTGTTTTCATATCGCCATGGTCATGATACTCTGACTTTTCTCTGAACTCTACCTTTTTTCATATTTAACTCTAAAATACATCACATCATGGAAGTAAATGGGGCTCATGCATTTCATGTTGATTTTAAATGTGCCATAAGCGAAACTTCTTAAATTCTAAAACTTCCACTCAGGTAGATAAGCACCTTTTCCATTTTGTCAAAATTGTCCTCAGTAACAGTAGCAAAATTGAATTTTCACATGACAAACTGATTCTCTCGGCTTCCTGCTTTCCATATATGGGCTGCTATGTGAGAACTAGTTCTTTTTAGTCTTCCCATTGGCTAGACAAAGAATCTGACCATGGCTCACAGTGACATATTTAATTTTTTTGTCACTTTACAGAGCCCAGGGCTGTCAGAGAGACAGGTGTGATATTTCAGGACATGTAATCCAGTGATATATGTCAGTTTTTTTTTTCTCTGTGCCATTCTATAAAAAAATCACTTCTTTGGACTATGACACGCTGTTGATTTCAGGAAGTACTCTTATTTCAAATCATATCCTTGTTTTGTACAAAATGCACTTACAATTTACAGTAATGCACTTACTATGGATGCGTATTAGTCAATCAGTGCTAATGAGTCTTACATTAATCTTTTTTGATTAAGTAATGTGATCTCATATGAATCTACACCTTTTAAAGAGGACCTGTTAGGGGCCGTTCACACAGAACGCATTTTTCTATTCCAATGCGCTACTTTTTCATTGTTTTTCTATTTAAACGCGTTAGACGGACGTGCATGACCATTACGCTCGCGTCTTGTGTCTTTTGCAGCGCTTCGCACATGGGCGCTGCATTTTTAGGACGCCGTGTCAAGTTAAGAGAATTTCAACTTTTTCACGCAGCACCGCTCATCAATGTCAGTTCCAAAACAGTGGACCAATCAGAAGAATTCAGAGGCAGGGCAAGCGATGCAAGCTTCTGTTTACAGTAGCAAGTTGGCGTGGAAACTGTTTTATTTGTTCACATCTCCAAAGCATATCTCGAGACCCTTGCGTTCTGTGCTGCGCTTTTTTTAAAACCATTCCTGAGTGCTGCGTCTTGCGTTTTTAGACGTTCTGTGTGAACGAGCCCTTATACTTTTTTTTTTCATTTTCAACTTCCTTTAGTGTGTAATGTTGCCGTTTTTATCATGAAAAAAGGTCTGCAAAGTTACAAAGCACAAAGTCACTCCAAAGGGAGTTATTCTGTATATCAGTGCGAACTGTTTTTGAACTCCCTGAAACACCTCCATTGTAGTCTTGAGTTTTCTTCTGAGAACAAACACAGTATTCCTCATTTAAATAATTCCAACCCATGGCATATTCAAAAAAAGGGGTGTGGCCTGGTTGAGTTGAGTTAGTAGTGTGTTAGTAAACTCACGGTTATGGTAAGGGGCGTGACATTTCTGAAGCACGCTTGAAGCGGTTGATCAATCACAACACTGATCCAGCCGACCAATCAGAGCACATTGTGCTTTTCAGAAGGAGGGGCTTCATAGAGACAGGAGCTAAACAGAGCGTTACTGACAGACTGGGAAGAGAGGTGCTGCGACAATGTAAAATATGAGAAAAATGTGTTTTTTGACCATTCAAGAATTAAAACTTATTCTAGTAGACCCCAAAATCAAAATCAAGACTTGGTAAAAGAGCATAATTGGTCCCCTTTAAAGTCCCCCTGAAATCAAAATTTAAGTTTTTTAGCTTAAGGTTACGAATAAGCTGGTGTGTTCCAAAACAATGACAAAATTCGCATTTAGGAGATATAAGCATTCAAAACTTCTCTCTCACTTCCGCTAAAATCGATCACGCATTTTCATGACATCACATCACACTTTATTTTCTCGTCAAATCTTCTGTCCAATCAAATGCTGTCTAGAATCTGAAGTCCCGCCTCCTCCTACACTCTTACAGACGCTGAAGCCTCGGCTGAAATCGGTCATTTGCTCACACATTTACTAGTTTCTACATGGTGAATGGCACATAGTGCACTATATAGAGAATAGGGAACGATTCAGACAGTGTAAATATGCTTTCCTTTGACGCAAATGAAGTCCGTTTTCACGTTAGTGTCACATGAACCGCCGCAACACGAGCAGTCTGCTCCGGTCCAGAGACACGAGAGCACAGAGCGGATCATATGCGCGAGTCGGCTCAGACCACAAAAGGTATCGGACCCATTTGAATTCAGCCCAGTCTAACAGCTCTGGCGAGCTGTAACATACACGAAACGCTATTGGCTATTTAAAAAAAGGGGTGGGGCTGTTCGATATATCGCCCTGTTTCAGTTGAAATTACGTCAACACATTGAATAATGCTGCGCGTTCCAACACTCTTCAGTGGGCTTTTAAGTGTAAATCAAATGATTGTGTTGCTCAAAATGTTCTGAGCTTCCTACCAAGACAGCAATTTTGGGCAATATAGATGCATTCAATGATGAATTCATATTGAGTGTTCAAACCCATTTATGATGCTCTAGTTCAACAGATCACAAGGTTTTGAAACAGCCTCTGTATCCGCCAGTCAAACTCTGCAGTCAAGTTCATGTCATGTCACATTCAATCAAACGCTGAAATTACACTGTCAGCCACGTAAAATGTTACACAGGCCATCTTCATACACCTGTCCCAGCTCGTTTCACTCTGATTTCCCCGTCTGTCTCTCACAAAGGTTCACTGTTAGGGTCATGTAACCTGATGTGATTGGATGAAACTCTGCCTCGTGCTCCCTATAACCCCGCAAGGCTTCGGGTCCTAAATATAGGCGCACAATAACAGAGGAAAGTGGATGAGCACACCAAAATGACAGACTCAATAAAGGCTTTCTCTGTGTTTTGTCCTTCCGTGTCTCTATTTCTTTTCATTCTGTCTGTCTTTTCTTTTTCTGTCTCTGTTGCAAAGTGTGCGTAGGAGTTTCTGAGATTTCTCCGCTGAAGAAGCACTGAACACAAGAGATGCGTCCTGCTTATGCAATGCGAGTATTTGCATACTCTAAAAACGTAGTGCTTATGAGACATCTGGTCCATATGCAAAAACATCTTTATATGTTGTTCTGTCATATATCAGGAAATGTTGTAGCAATGTTTGGCAAAAAAATACTCATTATATAGACTTCTTAGAGACCTATCTGCTTTCAGTGCTTACTAAGACGCTTGGGATGATGCTTAGGTAGCATGGCTCATATTTCGCTTTTGTCTGTACAGTGTAAAATGCAGCGATTATGTATGTATGAGTGTGCATGAATGCACCGGTAATCCCCCGAGAATATGTCTTCCAGTCTGATTCCACTTAACAGAAATAGTGGGTCACTACAGCTACAAACCGTCATTAAATCAACCAAAAAACAACTTAAGCATTTTCCGGCCTAATTCCAGTCTATTGCTCAGTTAAAGGACTAATCAGATGTAAAATATTCTAATTCTGTGTTTTTCCTCGTCCTAAATAAACCATAATAGCCATATCAAAGCTACATTAAATCATCAGAGTTGATTTTTAGAGTAGATGCTTCCCCTCTATATAGTACCGACGTCACTAGCTGGCTGAGTTTCTTTCCTTACTTCAATTTGTACTTTCTCTATGGTAAGTGATTTTCTTCACATTACAGAGAATCCGAGACCTTTATGGAGTTCAGAAATAGCTGCCAGTCTTTCATTGCACAGAAGATAGTGCTTCTCATTTGCTCAGAACCAATGATGTGTTGCTGCAGTCAGAGGTTTTCTTTGAACATTTTTCTTGTTCCTCATCTTGGCCTTTTTTAAATCATATAAAGTGGACATATAATGAAACATTGGATTTTTTTCTTGCTCCTTGCAGTTAATTGTAGTGATATTTTAATGCCTAAAGCTAAAGCAAAAGCAAAGCTCCCCAGGACTGTAAAAACAAGTCATTCGGAAATTGTGTTCCTGATGTCACAACCATTTAACATATTTAAATATCATTTACATAACTGTACATAGTGTTTGTATGATGACTTATCAGTGTTCAGCATTTGCATTATTAAAAATATATGTCTTTTATTTGCAGATGGTGTAGTTGTGCCATGCTAAAATTTTGTCCTTTTTGGATTGGTTAGTCCTAAAAGAGGTCATTTACGATTTTCAGTAAGATTTTTTATTTTTTGAATGAAATTAACACTTTTATGCAGCAAGGATGCATTAACTTGAGCAAAAGTGATAGACTTTTATAATATTACAGAAGATTTCTATTTAAAAAAAATAAATGAATAAAATTCACCAAAGAGTCCAGAAAAGATCAACAATTTTTAACATTGTTAATAAGAAGAAATTATTTCTGAAGGATCATGTGACACTGAAGACTGGAGTAATGATGCTAAAAAAAATCAGCTTTTCCATCAAAGGAATAAATTAAATTATAAAACATATTTACATAGAAAACAGTTCTTTTAATTTGAAATAATATTCCACAATATTACTGTATTTTTGGTCAAATAAATGCAGCTTTGGTGTGTTTTAAAAACTGATCCCAATCTTTTGAACGGTAGTGTATATAAGTGTCAAAGGTACCATAGTAAAAAGACCATTTTTAAGTCTAATCTATGGTTGTATTTGGTGAAAAAAAAACATGGAATAAACGGACTGAATAAAAACAATGAATAAAAGACTAAAATGTGCATTGGAGCATCTCTAATTTTGAGGTTGTAAGTTTGAATTGGCTTTGAGTGTTAAGTTTTGTGTTTTCAGCGATCTGTAGGACGTGTTATGTAATTGTGATATTGTGTAATTGCGTTCTGTGGTTTAGAGTTTCACTGGCGCCTGTGGTTGGTACGTTGTGTTGCTGTGTTCGGCAGCAGTGATGTTGTGTGGTTTTCTCCAGAGCTATGTGGCTTTTTTAGTGTGATGTGAGGTGGTGTTTAGGAGATAGTAAAGTCTGCTCCCTGTCATCACTTTCTTAACACCTTCCTTTAAAACCACAGGGATATTTTGAAACGACTGAATCTGTGAATTTCCTTTTCTGTCATACACACACACACACACATGCACACGCACACACACACAAGCTGCTCTACCCAGACCTGTGCCTCCTACGCTTGTGTCTCACTCATAGGCTTACACAAGTGTCTAACACACACTGAAAGATTACACCTTCTACACACACACACACACACACACACTATATACATCCTGCTAAAGTGTTAATTGGCTTCATTTAAATTAGCTTTAAATTTTTCTATTGATTTAGTAAATCAGTATTGCATGGATTCGAGTATGTGTGTTTTTGCTGTTGTTTGTTTTTGATGGAAAGAAACTTTTGAAGGTTTTTGGGATCTGTTATGCATTCTTCATTCAGGTTGCTAGGTTACGGCCTGGAAAAATGTTCCTGAATGAAGTATGATGCCCCACTAAATGCGCACACAATATCATAACACCCTTTATCTAATCACTATTAGTAATTACACTGCTGAGATTACAAAAGTGCTTGTTAGGATTATTTTCCTTCACGGTACAATGAAAATGAATGATTTAATGCATGCATCTGAAAACCAAGCCCCTTTACAATGTTCAACGGGTAATTTTCAACCAAAAGTAAACATTCTGTCATCATTTGGACAAGTGTTCAAAAGTTTGTAGTTTAATGTTTATGAAAAAATCTCTTCTGCTCACCAAGGCTACATTTATTTGATCAAAAATACAGTAAAAACAGAAATATTAATGCAATTTAAAAAAACTGTTTTCTATTTGAACATATTTTAAAATGTAATTTATTCTTGTGATGTCAAAGCTGAATTTTCATCATCATTACTCCAGTCAGTGTCACATGATCCTTCAGAAATCATTCTAATATGCTGATTTGATGCTTACGAAACATTTAAATAAATGAATAAATCTGCATAAAAGTGGTCCATATGACTCGTTTGTGATATTCCATGTCTTCTGAAGCCATACAGTAGCTTAGTATAGGGGAAATTAGTTTAAACTGTTTGCTGAAAGTCTCCATGTGAAACCTCAAATTATGCTTCCTGATGTGTCATATACACAAATTTGAATGAAAATTACTGAATAACAATTTAAATTTCAGTCTGTTCCTCGTGAATCTATTTTATGACTTGAGAAGACTTGAAATGTAATGCACAAGTCGTATGAACTACATTTATGATGTAGATTTTGGAGTCGACAGTTCTAGTCCCCATCCACTTTCATTGTATTGTAACAAACAGCCAGAAATTTATGCAAAACATCAGTTCCACAAATTAAAGAAAGTCATAGAGATTTGGAATGACGTAAGGGAAATGATTTTTCATTTTTGGGTGAATTGTCAGAATTTATATTTTTGTGTGATCTTTCCCTTTAAGAGATGATTTCAAGACTAATATATGGCTTAATCACAACAGTGCAGGGTAGCGGAGCCTTTATATATATATATATATACACACACACACACACACACACACACACACACACACACACACACACACACACTAACCACACACAGATGTGTAATGCCACAGATCCCATGTACCACATCTTGAAAGCACCAGGATCAATTATTAAACCAAAGATTAGTCAAAGATCAAAGATTGGAAGATAGATTACATAAACACAGAAAACCCTCAAATTTCCTCTCATCCTAATTCACATCGCTCTTGATTCTCCCCTCCTTCACCGAAACTAACTTAAAGCTGATTTGTATTCCGCTCTTAACGAATCTATATGAGGCCTGCATATTTAATGAGCAAGCAGCGTAGCGGACTGTCTCACTTACACACCCGGAGTTGCTGTAAGAGGATGCTGGGAAAGGCAGGATGTAGATAATTGGGATCTTATTAATAATTAATCACAGAGATTGTGGCAATGAACAGCATTACTAACACACATATTTGCACACATATATGGACTCCTCACACCATCCGTTTGGCAGTCTTTCATTGAGAGCAAATAAACAGCAAATAAATTTGCTTAAAATTTTCTTCTGGTATCGGAATCGGCCCATTTTGCTTGTATAAAATCGGCAATCGGAATCGGCCATAAAAAATCATGAACGGTGCATCTCTAATTGACTCATATCATTCTTATCTAGGTCAGACAGCAGGAACACATCATCCTGCTAAAAGCGAAATAATCTCCCCATTTCCACTCGTTTATTTGCACTCTTTCTCCCTCTCTCTGCCTTTCCTATCTGCTCGCTCAGCTCTGGCAGAAATATCAGCTTGCAACCAGGATAGTGTGTGTGTGTGTGTGTGTGTGTGTGTGTGTGTCTCTGTGTGTGTGTGTGTGTGTTAATATTTTTTATTAAAATATAAAAATAAATCTTGTAGGGTTTGAGTGTTGATTCATCTATAGTAATTGTAATTGTCTTTATATAATATACAATTATATATTATATAGTATATTGTCTGTTTTATACAATAAATGTCTGTGGAATTTACCCTTTTAGAAGAATATCATATGAAAATTATTTTATTATAAATTATTATATTTATATTATTAGAATGCTTTATTTTTGTCATATATATATATAGAGAGAGAGTCATATTTCATTACCTTTTTTTAACTATATTGAATAAACTGTATTAGTGAATGAAAAGTTCAAGGTGTCTGAATAAATTTTGGTCAGACTGTATATATATATATATATATATATATATATATAAATCTTGTAGGCTTTGAGTTTTGGTTTGTCTAGCTTTATATAAAACAATAAATGTCTATGGAATGACCCTTTAGAAGACTGTGAGGTTGTGTGTGTGTGTGTTGTCAATGTGTGTGTAATCTGCTTGAATGAGCCGCACTGGTTTGTGGTAAATGGTGTGAGATGAGTCTGGTTTGTCAGAGCTGGGCTTCCAATCTGTGTCTCTGATTGGTTAAAGTGAGTTTCTATTACCTCAGAGAAAAGAATACATTCTCTGTATCTCTCTCTGACTCTCTTTCTCTTGGTATATCTTTTTTTTTTTTCCGTTGTCTTCTCTTATTTTGAGATTCCTGGGGCAGTTCTGCTGGTGTTCCGAATATATTACGTGCTTTCTCCCTCTCGCACAATGAACTAAAGGATTTTATGAATCCTACAGGCTAACAGACTGAATTATTGATGTCACACACATACACACAGTCACACAGTCACACACAAAAGCTCAGGCTATTTTTCAGCACAACGAAACCCGATCTGATTCCTTTACCTGATTCTAGAAGTCTGTTTATAGTTCCCTTCCAGAAATTTACCATGGTAACTGTAGTTTCTGCAAAAGCATACAGGCATATAAAAAAGTGCATAGAAATTGTGTGTGTATATATATATATATATATATATATATATATATATATATATATATATGGGGTGTGGTTTTGTTTTTTATCACGGTTTTAGGGTCACGGTTTTGGTACGGTTCGGTAAGTGCTATGTTCAGTAAAAAATAGGACAATAGTCAATTAAAAATAAAGAAAATAAAAACAAATAATCTAACTACAAGAAACAGCACAAATAAATACATGAGAGCTAAGATACAAATAAAATAAACAACGCTTTACAAAATTTGAATAAATAAATATAAAACAACACTGCATATAAACTTCTTTGAATAAATTAAATAAAGATTAAACATTACTGAAGTTACAAAAGCAGGAATATTAGACTGCTATCCCTTTAAGACATAATTCAAAGATCCAGTACACTGATACTGGATAGATGTCTGTGGAATTTACCCTTTTAGAAGAATATCATTTTAAAATTATTTTATTATTATAAATTATTATATGATACTGTCTCGTTTTTTCTCCTAAGACATAACCTACTATGTTTATTACTCGCTAAGATGAGCATGTTGACATAATTTTTGTGTAAATTTGTCCGTTTAGGTGCAAGACTTGAAAGACAATTTGCGCGCTGTGACGCAGCTCTCCATGTATGCGCTTCAGATAAGTACACAAATCTCCTCACAGCGTGCGCGATTTCTCTTTCGCGTCTTACGGATGAATGTTTAAATGAGTTTAGTTAAAACACAGACAGAAACGTGAGATGTTCAGGTCTCACCTGCGCTCGCGCGCTATCAACACCCGGGTGATGACGGCGTAAATGACTGGTCATAGAGCATTCGGCACATCATTGAACATTTGTTTACAACGAGTGACTGTTTTGTCCATGTTCTTTTGATCATCGCTGTTGTAACGTATTGGGAAAACAGAATGCTTATCCATCTACTGAAACATACATTAGCCGAATCCGTCTGTCTGTTTTACACGTTGTTGTTTTCAACAGACCTTATTATAGATGCGTCGTCAGGTTTGGGATGAACCGCGGTGCAAGCGCGTGCCGAACCGTGTGTGGAGAACCATTTTTTTTTTCTTTTCGATTTTTTACGAGAACCGTTACACCCCTAATATGTGTGTGTGTGTGTGTGTGTGTGTGTGTGTGTATACATAAAATAGTGTTGTTTTTTTTTAGGAATCTGAACGAATCTGGTATCTGGAGTTTCGGAACACCAACTAACCAAAACGACCATACAGATTTTAGACTAGATTTTAGCCATATTTTCTGACCTAGATCTTCAATCCCGCCAAGGCAAAGTCCTGTTTTTGTGGCAAATCTGTGCCCCAGACGAACTGTTTTTGTTTTTTGTTTTGTTCTGTGTTTTCTGTCCATGGACATAATTTAATTTTTGTACCCCAAGACTGAAGACCTCAGTTTATACGGTTACATGGAGCGTTTGGAAATGTCGAGTCTGTTGTTGAGGTTAGAGGTTCAGGTTTTATTTTGTCTTTAGCCTGAGGGTTGTGTTTTCTTCTGCTCTGTTTTGGTTACATGACTTATGAAAGTGACCTCCTTATTGATCTAAATTTACCACAACTTGTGTGCTGCTGTTTCATCACGTACACACACAAAAACAGTTATTTTTAAAGATGCATCACCGCAGAACTGCTATAATAAATCGACTGTTTTCGAGATGGTCCTCACTGCAGAACACAAGATCCAGGGGGTGTGGTTGGATCTAGATCCAACTCCTCCCACTTTACATATCCCTAAACCTACCCATCTCCACCCCCTCAATCTGGAATCAACTCCTCCCACTTTACATATCCCTTAACCTACCCGACTCCGCCCCCTGGATCTCGAGCGTTCTGCAGTGAGGGCCTACTGCTGTTTTCAAACAGGTTTGCAGAACACTCACCATTGGCCAGCCAGACAGGGAGCCCCGCCCCAAAGTCATGCCATTGGTTGAGCCATTGTTGCTGTGTTGGGACACTTAAACAGCAATGTTTTGATACCATCACACTCTTTTCAAGGAAATAACCTGATAAAATGCTTGCTTAGTATATTAATTAGACAGTATTTTAACATTAAAGCAACTTGCAAACCTCAGCTTTAATGTTTCTATTCAGTAATTGCTTTTTTGGCAGTAATTATTGCTATCACAGTTAATATGAGTTTGTCAGTCTCAGTGTAGCACACACTAAATGAAAAACTAAATTAACTATTATGCCAGTTTCACTGGAATGAAAATGTTCAGATTGTGATGTTTTGACATTTTTATTCACTTTATTTTGCAGGTGTCATCTACACTACAGATCTGTTGGACCGAGAGACGCAGGACTCCTATTGGCTGACAGTGTACGCCACTGATCTGGGGGTGGTACCGCAGTCAGCGGCACTACAGGTGTACATACAGGTGAGTTAGTGTGCATCCTATTTGAGATGTCGTGTGGTCTTGTACAAAATAATTATAATATATATACACATATATATATATATATATATATATATATATAAAATTCTGTCATTTTTGTGTGTCTGTGTGTCTTAACAGGTTGAGGATGTTAATGATAATGCTCCCCTCACGTCTGAACCGATGTATCATGCCACCATTCCGGAAAATTCCCCGAAGGACCAGTCAGTCATTCAGATCCAGGCGCAGGACCCTGATGCCACGGCAGCCGAGCCCCACCTGTCATTTCGTATCTCCAGCGGTAACCCGCAGAACTTCTTCAGCATCAACCCTCGCACCGGTCAGTGTCCTGTCAATCAAACCGCATTTGCGTGATAGAATAAATTAATGTCAGTTCTAATAAGTTGTGTGTATCATGGTACAGTGATGGAATGAGGTGGCAAAACCATTTTATTTATATACCACTGGTGTTTACAAGGTACTGTGATTTTACCATGGTACTATGTCTGAAAAAAACATGGTAATACCTTTTGGTCCTTTTTTATTGTAAGTTTGTAGTGTAGATAAAACTAATTCATATGCATTAAGTTGTTCTTCTTGTAATTCACTTATTTAAATATGTATGCGCATCTGTGTGTGTGAGTTCTTAAGGTCCGTCGCTGTCCTCCGCATTATGACATCATCGTCTGAGCATACTGCAAATCCTGGCTCCTGATTGGCTAGTGCTATGGTTTTGCTTTTGATTGACAGATTAATTTCATAGCCACAGGCCCTTCCCTCCAGCCGCACGCCCCATAGTGCATGTCAGCAGGAAGTGCCGATCCTAATTAAAAACTTTGTAAAGGTCACAAAAGGTCAAGCTGTCAGAAAGATGGAAGGCAGCAGCAAAAGGAAAGCAGCCAGAGAAAAAAGATCAGAACGTTTTGTGAGGTTTGATGCAATAAGTCTGTTTTCATAAACTATTTTCTGAAAAACTCAACACATCAATTTTTGACTTTTGTCTGTTTGTGTGTGTGTGTGTCTGTGTCTGTGTGTGTGTGTGTGTGAGAGAGTGTGTGTGTGTGTGTGGCAGAAGTTCGATCTTTGTGAGCTGGTTGCAGATCAATGTGAAAGCACCGGTCACCATCTATGGATCCTTCTGGAAAAAGAGTCCAGTTAAATGTTACATTACCGAGCGCAACACCTGACAACAATATCTGTCTGTCTATCTATCTATCTATCTATCTATCTATCTATTTATGTCTGTCTGCCGTTCCATCTTTCTCTGTCTATCGGTCTAGCTTTCTGTCTGTCTGCGTTCCATTTTCCTGTCTGTCTGTCTGTCTGTCTTTCTCTCTGTCTGTCTGCCGTTCAATTTTTTCTGTCTATCTATCTATCTATCTATCTATCTATCTATCTATCTGTCTGTCTGTCTGTCTGTCTTTCTCTCTGTCTGTCTGCCGTTCAATTTTTTCTATCTATCTATCTATCTATCTATCTGTCTGTCTGTCTGTTGTTCCATTTTGTTTCTTTCTATCTATCTATCTATCTATCTATCTATCTGTCTGTCTGTTGTTCCATTTTGTTTCTTTCTTTCTTTCTTTCTTTCTTTCTTTCTATCTATCTATCTATCTATCTATCTATCTGTCTGTCTGTTGTTCCATTTTGTTTCTTTCTTTCTATCTATCTATCTATCTGTCTGTCTGTCTGTCTGTCTGTCTTTCTCTCTGTCTGTCTGCCGTTCAATTTTTTCTGTCTATCTATCTATCTATCTATCTGTCTGTCTGTTGTTCCATTTTGTTTATTTCTATCTATCTATCTGTCTATCTATTTATCTATCTATCATTTGTCTGTCTGTCTGCCATTCCATTTTTTTCTATCTATCTATCTATCTATCTATCTATCTATCTATCTATCTATCTATCTATCTATCTATCTATCTGTCTATCTATCTATCTATCTATCTATCTATCTATCATCTATTTATCTCTGTCTTTCCATCTTTCTCTCTATCTTTCTTTCTGTCTGACATTCCATTTTTATGTCTGCCTGTCTTTTCGTCTATCTATCTGTTTATCTGTCATTCTGTCGATCTTTCTGTCTGTCTGTCTGTCATCTATCTATCTATCTATCTATCTATCTATCTATCTATCTATCTATCTGTCTGTCTGTCTATTCATATCTGTTACATTAGTCTTAGTTTCTGTGTTGCAGAGGTGTGTACTGCTTGATTTCAGTGTTGTATTTGTTTGGTGTAGTGAAAGCTGTCTAAATGTTAATCAAACAGATCCAGGCCTACCCTTCCCTCTCACCTTTCGGCATCATGAGAAAGGCCCTTTCGACCTCATCTTGTTTAAATGTGTGCTTGTGTAACAGAAACGATTATACATCCCCATCTAGCTGGCACACACTGTAGCTCTATTTGTTGGGCTTTTATTTAGAAACTTGTTTGTCTGTTTATGTATATAGATTACATGAATTATTGATGCTGAGTCAAATATGCAGAGCGCAAAGAGAGAGATGAAATTACCTCTCTCAGGAAACTTCATTCAATTCCAGGTTTAAATAAAGTACATATGAAGAGGAAACTTGTGGAGAAGTATTGAGCAGAACAGAAAAGATGACTTTAGAGGTGAACACAAGGGTCGTTTTATTATTTTCCTTTTAAAGCAGAGCTGAAATTGATGTTCCTGAGATAGCAGAGTTGATTTTTCTAATGTTTCTTTTCAAGCGTACTATGTAGGCTGTTGGAAGGAAGAACATGATGCACAGATTTGTAAATTCAGACCTTGTTATATGTGTGTTTGTTTAATTAATGACATCTTTGAGTCACTGGAGTTTTTTCATGCTGCAAGGAAATGTTTATTTATTGACACATTTCTCAGAAAAAAGAGCCAGGGTGTGTGTTTTTTGAAAGTGTGTGTGTAGTCAGCGTGGTTGCCAGCAGATGTAATGAGGGCATTTTGATGATGCACTGCAGCGTTTTGTGAAGGTGACTCCAAAACAAAACATCTTTGATTCTTTCACAAGACTGGAGTTTGCACACACTCCCTAGACAAGACTGCACTTCTTGTTTGCACACTCCCTAGACAGCTTAACACATCTGCTGAAACATTTAAAGTTGTATTGTGTCTTACACATGTTGTGTAGAGTGATCCCTGCGCTGAGAAACCTGAAGTCTCTTATGGTAGTTTACAAATGCTTCTGAAAGATTTCTTTACTGTCATGGGGGACGTTGCTTGTACACTTTATTGCTTCTGCAGATGTGTTTGTAACTGAGGAGTTTATACATGCACCCTAGGGTTTGATCAATACCATAATACTAGACACAGGCATCAAATAAAATGCCAAAAGGGCAAAAGGATCATTTTTTTTTAGCTTGGTCCAAAATAATTCAATTCATTGCATCCTATCAAAAGTGTAACAAAGAAACTGCAACATAGCAGCAACCAAACCCACATAAAATAATAATAGTAATGTGTAATTTTTATTATTATTATTGTTATTATTAGTAGTAGTAGTAATAGTTGTTGTATAACTTTTATCATCATCATCATTATCATGATTACAATAATGATCATTCACAGAATATGTAAATAAAATAATAAAATAAAAATAGTTAATATAATAAAAAATAAAAAAGAGTTAATATAATAACAACATAATAATATAACATTATTATTGTTTTATTGTTTTTTTAATTTATATTAATCCTAATAAAAAGGATGATTTTAATAATTTGCAGGTACAGTGACAAATACTTTTAGACCTTCTGGTTTGTACACAGCAAGCGAAAATCGCACATTTCTGCAAGTTAAGTCTGTTCTCCCTAGTGCACCTATAAAGAAATTTAGAACTGAACAGTTTACACACGCTCCCTAAACAATATGTGGAAAACTCTTGTATTATAGCCTAGTTCATTCACGTCATGGTTTATTGACACACTCCCTTTACTTCTCTATGCTCCCTAAACATACAGCCTTCTGAACACACTTCCTAAGCTCCTGAGCCGTTTATACACAATCCCTCAGCATAATTTTGCTCCTGATTCATTTGCACTCATTTTGCACTCGTTTTGCTCCTGAACATCCCACCAGACTTTACACACGCTGTCTTGGGCGGGTGCATGGATGAATGGGTAGATAGCGGACAGATGATTGAATAAGTAAATGGATGTATGGATGGATGGAAGAAAGTATGTGTGCCAAAATGGTCTTTCGTGTCACACCTGCCAGTAGCGGGTGAATTGAGAAAATGTGATGGCCGAAAATATTTCTTAACAGTCATTATTTTTTTAAAAAAAGAAGAAGAGTTAAAGTTTTTTGTTTTTGTTGTTGTTTGTTTGCTTCAAAGGTAGCATTTCACATAGAAACTCTGTATTATTACTTAGGATCAATCTATCTATCTATCTATCTATCCATCCATCTGTCTGTCTGTCTGTCTGTCTAGTTTTTGTCTATCTATCTATCTATCTATCTATCTATCTGTCTGTCTGTCTGTCTGTCTGTCTGTCTGTTGTCCGTCTGTCTAGTTTTTGTCTATCTATCTATCTGTCTGTCTGTCTGTTGTCTGTCTTTTTTTGTCTGCCTGTCTGTCTGTTGTCCGTCCGTCTGTCTGTCTAGTTTTGATCTATCTATCTATCTATCTGTCTGTGTCTAGTTTTTGTCTATCTATCTATCTATCTGTCTGTCTGTTGTCTGTCTGTCTAGTTTTGATCTATCTATCTATCTATCTATCTATCTGTCTGTCTGTCTGTCTAGTTTTGATCTATCTATCTATCTATCTATCTATCTATCTATCTATCTGTCTGTGTCTAGTTTTTGTCTATCTATCTGTATGTGTCTAGTTTTTGTCTATCTATCTGTCTGTATGTGTCTAGTTTTTGTCTGTCTATCTATCTATCTGTCTGTGTCAGTCTAGTTTTGATCTATCTATCTATCTATATATCTGTCTGTCTGTTGTCCGTCTGTCTAGTTTTTGTCTATCTATCTATCTGTCTGTCTGTCTGTCTGTCTTCCGTCTGTCTGTCTAGTTTTGATCTATCTATCTATCTATCTGTCTGTCTGTCTGTCTGTCTTCCGTCTGTCTCTTTTTTTGTCTGCCTGTCTGTCTGTCGTCCGTCCGTCTGTCTGTCTAGTTTTGATCTATCTATCTATCTATCTATCTATCTATCTATCTATCTGTCTGTGTCTAGTTTTTGTCTATCTATCTATCTATCTGTCTGTCTGTCTGTTGTCCGTCTGTCTAGTTTTTGTCTATCTATCTATCTGTCTGTCTGTTGTCTGTCTGTCTAGTTTTGATCTATCTATCTATCTATCTATCTATCTATCTGTCTGTCTGTCTGTCTTCCGTCTGTCTCTTTTTTTGTCTGTCTAGTTTTGATCTATCTATCTATCTATCTGTCTGTGTCTAGTTTTTGTCTATCTGTATGTGTCTAGTTTTTGTCTGTCTGTCTATCTATCTATCTATCTATCTGTCTGTCTGTCTTTCAGTCTAGTTTTGATCTATCTATCTATCTGTCTATCTATCGGTCTGTCTGTCTTCCGTCTGTCTCTTTTTTTGTCTGTCTGTCTGTCTGTCTAGTTTTTGTATATCTATCTGTATGTGTCTAGTTTTTGTCTGTCTATCTATCTATCTATCTGTCTGTCTGTCTGTCTGTCAGTCTAGTTTTGATCTATCTATCTATCTATCTGTCTGTCTTTCTGTGTCTAGTTTTTGTCTATCTATCTATCTATCTATCTGTCTGTCTGTTGTCCGTCTGTCTAGTTTTTGTCTGTCTATCTATCTATCTATCTGTCTGTCTGTCTGTCTGTATCTAGTTTTTCTGTCTATCTGTTATAAATGTGAAACGCTGCCTCTCATAGCAACATCAACACACTCATTTTTTTATGGTTTCCTTTAATGCATGTAACAGATCCCGCTTGTGTCCCAGTATACAGTTCTGTAGGGGGGAAAAATTTTTTTTTGTGGGTTTCCACTGATTTAAAAGTTAAAAGTTGCTTGTCAGTCAGTAAACAGACTCTGCTGTAGACGAGGCGACAGAAGCTCTGAGTATGAAAGATCAGAGGAGGAGAACTAAACACTTCCATCATTATTAGACAGTCGCTTCAGTCGAGCACATGAACGTCTTTCATTTCATTCACTTACGTCAGGTAAAAACAGCGAGGGCCAGACTGTCGTTCCAGGATTTCAAATGATGCATTATGTAGCAGTTCCTAACTTGATTTTCTACACTTGTCACAGCCTATTCGAACGGATGAATGATTGTGTGGATGGATGGAGGGTCAACAGTGACTGTTAACAGTGTTCAAACTGCTGCTCAGTTATACAGTATTGCTTGTTTTCAGCTTTAAAAGGCTTCGAGGTGCTGTGAAATATCTGTCTTTCTCTCTTCTGCTTGTCTCAGCAGTAATTTGCGTCTCTCTGAATCTCATCTGCAGGTTTTACACATTTGTGGGTTTGTCTCCTCCAACCCCGAGTTCTCCTCCTCATCTTTCCTCCCCCTCCATCTCATCCCCTCTCATCTCTCTCTCTCTTATCCTTTAACACCCTCCTTCCCTCCCCCTCTCGCTGTATCACCCTCCCATTCTCTCGTTCGCAAGGCATTACGTGTATTTTTGTCTACTTCTCTTTTTCTTACTCTTCCATACCTTCCCCCTGCGACTTTTTAACATCCTTCCGTCTCCCTCTTCCTCTGTTCTGTCTTCCTCTTCCTCTGTTCTGTCTTCCTCCTCATGATGAAAGACTCTAAGAATAGCTCTCTCTATGTCTGCTGCGGCTCCGATAATCACTCTGCATCTTCTACAGCATGTAAACACCCTGTTTTCACTGTTCCTGAACCAGTTATATGGTGCAGAGATCCGCGTTTCACCACAAATGCTCTTGGATCAGTTCTGCTCTGCCCTGCTCACGATGATTACGATCTTTCTGATTATCCTCTATAATGGATCATTTGGAATAATAGACGTCTACCAGAGTTTTATCAAAAGCATCTTTAGTCATTTCTGCCATAGAATGGCCTGAAGAGCAGTAATAAACCATATCTTTAAAGTGCTTCACTAGTAATGTTACATTTTATCTGTAATGTACTGACAGAATTAGGCCAGAGATATACTCAAAAGAAAGAAAAAAAATCATTGAATGCAAGCACAACCAATGCATTGCAAGCTGGGCTCTAAAAGTCTGAGAACACTAGCGTACAACTAGCCAAATAATTGTTTTTTAATGAAGAACATATACTTCTTGAAGCTCTGGAATAATCATGGCTGATTAATTTCATATATCTACACTCCCAGTTAATTTTATAAAAATAGTTTGAAAACAAGCAGTTTAGCAGAAATACCAAACATATTGTAGCCTTTGAATATTGTGTATCATGAGGTTGAGAACCATCTGCTTAAACCGTTTATGACCTTTAAAAGAATACATTTTTACCTTTTGCATAATCTTGTGTAATAATGCTGTTTATTAAGAATAATCTGTGTAAAGGCCTGTTGAGACCAAGGACGATAAATATACGAATGACATAGTCCACATCGCAACTATAACTATAATGGCACAGCCGACTGTTGCAGTCTATTAAAGGGTTAGTTCAACCATGAAAATTCTGTCATTAATTACTCACCCTCATGTCGTTTCACACCTGTAAGACCTTTGTTCATCTTCAGAACACAAATTAAGATATTTTTTATAAAATCCGATGGCTCAGTAAGACCTGCATAGACAGCAAGTTAATTTACACTTTCAAACGCCCAAGCTACTAAAAACATATTCAAAACAGTTCATGTGACTACAGTGGTTCAACCTTAATATTATAAAGCGATGAGAATACTTTTTGTGTGGCAAAAATAACAAAATAATGACTTTATTCAACAATATCTAGTGATGGGCGATTACAAAACACTACTTCATGAAGCTTCGAATCTTTTGTTTCTAATCAGTGGTTCAGAGCATGTATCAAACTGCCAAAGTCATGTGAACTATTGAAATTTCAAAACACTTATGACGTAACGAAGCCTCGTTTACTGAAATCATGTGTTTTTTGGGCGCACAAAAAGTATTCTCGTCGCTTCATAACATTATGCTTGAACCACTGTAGTCACATGAACTGTTTTAAATATATCTTTAGTACCTTTCTGGGCGTTTGAAAGTGTAAATTAACTTGCTGTCAATACAGGCCTCACTGAGCCATCGGATTTTATCAAAAATATCTTAATTTGTGTTCTGAAGATGAACAAAGGTCTTACGGGTGTGGAACGGCATGAGGGTGAGTAATTAATGACAGAATTTTCATTTTTGGGTGAACTAACCCTTTAAGAGCATTTAAAGCGGCAGACGATAAAGCTGTAATGCGCGCTTAAAATAAACAGAGCGATAGTGTGCATTGATGTGGACTTGGGGTTGCACAGAATAGTCGACCTTTTAATGCTCTGCCATGACGCTTTAAGCTTGACAATGACTACTCGCTGATCATGGCCTATAGAGGGCGCAATAGGATAAGTAATCTTTGAAGTCCACATTTACGCTCCGCATCCAACAGTTAATGACAAATAAATCCGGTATTGATCAATATTGTTCGGGTGAATGAACGTTTTAAACAGCTTATTGTCAGTGTTGGGGGTAACGCATTACCAGTAACACGAGTTATGTAATCAGATTACTTTTTTTAAGTAACTAGTAAAGTAACACATTACTTTTAAATTTACAAAATATCTTACGTTTGTTACTTTTTCAAATAAATAACGCAAGTTACCTTCAGCCTGAGGCTTATTCATTTCACTTTTGATGTGAAATGGCCTTTACATTTGCCAAAAATATAACTTTTTTGTTGTTATCAAAACAAACAAACCAACAGCCTAGCCCAGATGAGAAAAAGTAACGCAAAAGTTACGTAACGCATTATTTTCCATAAAAAGTAATGCAATTAGTTACTTTTTTAGGGAGTAACACAATATTGTAATGCATTACTTTTAAAAGTAACTTTCCCCAACATTGCTTATTGCACACGCAAGTCAATCGTCGCTCTAAACTAATGCGCTGCTACACTGTAACACACACACCTACAGACTGTACAGCGCACATCACACACAGATTGTGCACACACAGAAACATTCAGTAGCGCAGAAATGTATTATCAACACTGTTTTGTGATTTATCAATAAAATAGCTTAGAACCTGAAAAGTTCTAGCTTATATCTCCTAGTAACTAAAACCCAAAGCTTCATTATTAGTAGAGCGATGCTGGCAGGTAGAATTAATTCACACACACAGTCACTCTCTCACTAATGCATTCATATAAATGTAATCTTTACTGTGTTACTGTATCTCTATGATTTAGAACGAGCAGAAAACTGTGAGAAATATAACAACCCAAAGACAAAAGAACTGATAAAAACAAGCTGTTACGTAGGAGCAATTGCCTTGTGGGCAGCGCTGTGTCACATGCCATAGCTGTGCACATTACAAGGCAACCCGTGTTTGAGTCTCATCTCGAGGTTCAGGCTTATTTGTTCATTAATGATGTCATCAGTGACTAGTAGACGTCGACTCGACTTTAATCACATAAATGTCCACTTTAAAAAATCTTAAGACGTCAACCCCTAGTGTGGACGCTAATATGAATATCGTAATAGTTATCGTTCTTGGTGTCACCAGGCCTTAAGACTGCTAAATGTTCTAATTTGCACAAATGACACTGCAAAAGCTAGCTTTAAATTAAAGATACCATTTTGACATTTAGAAAAAATGTGTGTAATTTAAAACCCAGCATAAATTGCACATTCTCAGTTTCTGCCTCTCTGGTGAAATCTGTCACTCTCTCGGTTCTTTGTCTTCTTCAGGCGGCTGTTGATTTATAGATACAGTGTGATCTCAGCGTGTGTGCGGCCGGTTTATGTTCCTCTGGTGCGCGTGTGTTTGGAATTTATGACGGCGACAAACATGGACTCCGTCAATGAATCACAGACGCACTCATATGGGCCGATTTCCAACCTGCAGCCATTTGACGCACACAAAGGTTTTGACATTATTTTTATCCACAATGAGTTTCTTGGGAATGCAAGGCGAGGTCTCCCGTGTAAACCTTTAATGACTATAGTTCATATACATGCAAACAAGGATGAATGCACCACAAAATAAATTCCACAGGCCAAAAAATCATATTAAAAAAAATGACAAAAAGTAAACTTCAGCTCATGCATATTCTAAACTCAACAGATAACTGGCCTGTATAGATATGCTGTTGTATACTGCTCATGCTATTGCTATTTTAGTTAATTGCTTGTAATCACTCGTCTCTCTAATTAATATGCTAATTCCAATGAATGCATCTGTTCTTCAGCAAGACACACTCTTTCTCTCTCGCACACATAATGATTGGATCCTTATACAAAGACACCCTCATTAGCGAATCCATTGCTGTTAGTTAAAAGTAGGTTAAGAGAGAGTTTCGACTATAAAAGTGTGTGTCTGGGGATTTGTTTGTGGCGGATTTTATGTTGATTTGTTTTTTGAGGACCCTATATTATAGACGTCGCATTAAAAGCATGTGTGGGTGTGCGAGTGTTTGCCGTCCAACGTTAGAGCTCTAATCCGTCCATCTCCCCCCTTATACGGACTTACTTTCCCACACATGCTGGTCCAGAGCGGTAGCTGTGTAACTGAGCCTCTGGTTGCCATGACAATGAGTTCAGAAGTCTGTAGACGTTAAGACCCCCTCCGTCAGCGGGCCTTTGCCCGACATAACCATTGAACCCCATTTAGGTACACCAATTACAACAAAACTCTGCATCATATCTGCTGAATGAAATCCAATACTTGAATCAAAAATAGTGCCTTTTTTGCTCTAGCAAAATATGTTGAAGAAGTCTTGTATTCTGTCTTAAAGTTGGCATTAAATGGAAGTTGAAGTAGTCTTCTCCTGTATTATGATTTATATTTGAGTGAAACAAGAACAAATGTAGGACGGGACTTGATTTTGTCCATGGGGAATTGATTGGATGGTTGTGGTTGGCTATTGGTGGATCTCATGTGAGTGACAGGTTGATCCCGCCCTCACGCCAGTAAACATGTCATTAGAGAATAGAAGAAATGAGCTGCAAGAGGAAAAGGAAGAACTTCCTTAGAGCCAGCTACAGCCAGCTTTTCTGCTACATCTAGGTGTTTTACTACATCCAAACAGTAAAAGAAAAATACAGATTTTGTAGGAAAAAAACTTATTTATTTATAAACTTTCTTATTTTATAAAGTTCTTTGACATTAAATGGAGTATTTGAACACATTTTTCCACTCCTTTGCAGATTGTAAGTTAACTGATACATTTTGAATACTTCTTTTTGTCAAACTGAAACTCTTGACGTTTGACTGCTTTTGTTGTTAAGTTCATTAAAGCTAATATATGTAATTTGAGAAATTTTCATGCTTATTTTGTGAAATAATTATGTGATGGAAAGTTTTTATTGATATTTTAACTCTGCATAATCAAATTAGGCTTTTTTCAGCAGGTTTTTTTTTTTTTTTTTTTTTCAAGATACAGGGCTGTGTTAGCTGATGGGGCCTCAATTGGAGTGTGTGGTTTTTGTGTGTGTGTGTGTGTTACAGGCATGATGTCATCAGCAAACTTTTGTCTCTGGTCTTTTTGTTGGCCCCCATGTCCCCCTCCTCTCCCTTTCTCCCATTTTTTTGTTTTCTCCTTCTGTTTTTTCTCTCTCACAGTACAAGTGCCCTGTGCCGCTGTGACTTGATTCAACACAGCCGCCCCCTCTCTTTCTCTTCCTCCTTGTGTCTCTCTTCATCTCTGATATGGGTCAGTGATGGAGCGCCCTGGGATGTGCCTGATCACAAGGCATACTTAAGGACCCTCGGGCACTTTGACATGCCACAGAGCGCATTACTGTTGGAGCACAACCGTAGGGCTCTGAAAGTAATATCATAGTATCATATATATATATATATATATTTTTTTTTAGATGCTGCTATAGATTGGGCAACAGAGCATATATATATATATATATATATAAAATATGCTCTGTTGCCCAATCTATAGCAGCATCTAAAAAATTATCTGAGCTGTAAGCTAGTTGTTTGAGTTGAACATGATGATATAAAGACTGTGTACCACAATACAAAGGCAAGGAAACTTGAGATGCTGCATGCAGCGAGATAAGTGTAATCCGAATCACAAATAAATGACTCCTATGATCCGATTATTTTAATGAAGTCTTATTTTGTTAACTTACTGTATCAAAAACTCAGAGTAATCATTATTTATTTTCAGTGATGTTCATTTTAAAATGAAGCAGATTTTGTCCATTTAAAGTGTAACTTTGGCCATTTTTCAACCTGCTTTGTGTTGGTAGTATATGTAAATGAACAATGTTTACTTGTTTTCCATGTTACCTGGACTGAGAAATTCACGTTTATTTGATGAACAAACAGTTGTTGTTCAGTTTTATCACTGAAAATTGTATCATACTTTGTATAGTCGTTAAACAGCATTACGGTGAAAATGTAAAACAATGGCAACATCTTTCTTACCTGTAGTAGACAGCGTTTGGCTTCTGTAGTGGCCTTGGATGGCAACATGCCTAGAGCATTATGGATGTTGAAGTTTTCCTACCTGTTTGTCTGTTTGTTTTCTCTAGTCAGGTAGCACAGATTTCAATTTTTTCGCCTTTCTCCTGGATAGTTTTATTGAAAGCCCATTTTGTTGGCAGTGAAGTACCCCTTTAAGGTTGTGAAACTTAAATCAGTGCCATTGCTTGTAGTTAGAGACTGTGAAGTGGTTGGGTCAAAGGATATTTCTAAACTGGCTGCTAAAATGAGTGATTTTGTGTTTTGCAGGCCTGATTACCACAACCTCTCGGAAGCTGGACCGCGAACAACAGGCTGAGCACGTACTGGAGGTGAGACACACTCATGCTAACCCACGTTCACACATACACTTTCACACAAACACACATCAGGTGTGAGAGCTGCGATCCATGCTAATTTGCACTACCTCCAAATTGCAGATCAATTTTGTGAGTGACGGGAGAATAACAACAATTTTCACGCAAAGATTATCGACGTGTTCTGACTGAATCCTATGGATGCCTGTTTGAAATTCCAAATGTTTCACTCTGCTAGTCTGTTTGCATATGTTAGTGTGAAAGAGATGTGTGTGAACGATTTTGAGTGGGTGTTGTGTTTATAATAAAAGTGAATTTGTCGTGTTGATCTTTTGAGAACAAACTTGTCACTCACGTTCTGTTGCCCGTTCACCGTGTGATCCCTTGACACCCAAATATTACACAGACCAAACGCCCCTTTAATTTATTACAACCCCCCTCTTTTCTCTCATTTATTGCTCACTTGCTCACTCTCTTTCTCTCTCAGACAGACAGATTGAATTTGTACAGGCGTGGCAGAGCAGTCTGTATCTGTGAAAGGAAATGAATAAAGTGAATTGAATTAATCGTTCTGTTGTTGCTGCTGAGATGGATGGCGCACACCATGTCTTTTGTTTTTAATGATATCATTTAAATGTTCCTTCACAGTTCAGCACAGTCTCCTGATTGGCCGGCAGCCATGTGCAGCCGTGCTGATTGGTGGATGAGCGATGGGCATGTTTGCTAATGAAAAAGAAAAATGGATAGAATGTCAGGAAACAGGAAATGAGAGAAAAGTCGAACATGACTCATTACTCCATTGTACATAGAGAGAAATTATGTTGACGCATAAAGAATCTCTTTTCTCCTTTCCTGTCCATCTATAATCTATTTTTACCACGGTTTTCTTTTATTAGTAGCGTTTACTAAGGCAAGCATCAGTAATAATATTGCTTAGAGTTAGTGATCTGAACAAATCTGTAACTTGTCCCGCAATGCTTCTGCTACATGCATGAATAATACCTCAAATCATGTGGCATTTTAAATCGTAATATTAGACCGATCAGGCATAACATTATGACCACCTTCCTAATATTGTGTTGGTCCCACTTTTGCTGCCAAAACAGGCAGTCGAGGCATGGACTCCACTAGAGCCCTGAAGGTGTGCTGTGGTATCTGGCACCAAGATGTTAGCAGCAGATCCTTTAAGTCCAGTAGGCTGCGAGGTGGAGCCTCCATGGATCGGATTCGTTTGTTCAGCACATCCCACAGATGCTCGATTGAATTGAGATCTGGGGAATTTTGAGGCTAAGTCAACACCTCAAACTCATTGTTGTGCTCCTCAAACCATTCCTGAGCCATTTTTGCTTTGTGGCAGGGCGCTTTATCCTGCTGAAAGAGGCCACAGCCACCAGGGAATACCGTTTCCATGAAAGGGTGTACATGGTCTGCAACAATGCTTAGGTAGGTGGTACATGTCAAATTAACATCCACATGGATGGATTGCCTTTTTCCCATAGTGCATCTTGGTGCCATGTGTTCCCCAGGTAAGAGATGCACACGCACCCGGCCAGGGGTCAGCATGGGCACCATCACTGGTCTGCGGCTATGCAGCCCCATACGCAACAAGCTGCGATGCACTGTGTATTCTGACATCTTTCTATCAGAACCAGCATTAACTTCTTGAGCAATTTGAGCTACAGTAGCTCGTCTGTTGGATCGGACCACACGGGCCAGCCTTCACTCCCCACATTCATCAATGAGCCTGTCACCGGTTTACCACTGTTCCATCCTTGGGCCACTGATAGATACTGACAACTGCAGACCGGGAACATCCCACAAGAGCTGCAGTTTTGGAGATGCTCTGACCCAGTCGTCTATCCATCACAATTTGGCCCTCGTCAAACTCGCTCAAATCCTTACGCTTGCCCATTTTTCCTGCTTCTAACACATCAACTTTGAGGACAAAATGTTCACTTGCTGCCTAATATATCCCACCCACTAACAGGTGCCGTGATGAAGAGATAAGCAGTGTTATGGACTTCATCTGTCAGTGGTCATAATGTTATGCCTGATTGGTGTTACTGATTTTACTGTATTTTTAATCAGATAAATGCAGCCTTAGTGAGCATAAGAGACTACTTTCAAAACATTGAAAACTCGTAAGATCTCAAACTTTTGACTAGTAGTGTAACTGCTTGGGTTTTGAATGCAAATGGGAGTTTTATCTCCATGGTCTGTGGTTTTGTGTCCAGGTGACTGTATCAGATGGCGGTCCTTCTCCCAGGCACACCACAGTGTGGGTGGTGGTCCAGGTGTTGGATATTAATGATAACAAACCAACGTTTCCAGAGAAGATGTACCAGGTCCGTTTACCCGAGCGCACCCGTAAACAGCGGGGCGCTCCTATATACCGCATCTTCGCCTACGACCAAGACCAGGGCGCCAACGCTGACCTCTCCTACAGCATCGTCGATGGCAACGAGGACGGGAAGTTTGTAATCGATGCCAAAACTGGTGTGGTTTCATCACCCAAGAAACAGTTCACAGCCGGAACCTATGATATTCTTACCGTGAGTGACCTTTGACCCTTGACCTTCTAAAGAAAGTTAAACTCTCATATGTGAGAAACTATAAAATACAGTGTTTTATAGTATGTGACAACAAAATACAATGAAAAAGAATAAAATAAGATATTATACTATACGATTAGATGATATTTTTTACGATACGATAAGATGCAATAGGATACAATATGATAAGATGCGACAGGATACGATACGATTTTAAACAATACAATATGATACGACACAACAATACGATAGGATGCATTACGATACGATAAGATTCAATAGGATACAATGATAAGATGTGATAGTATTCAATACGATATGATTTTAAACAATGCGATAAGATACAACACAACGTTGCGATAAGATGCGATACGTTATGATAAGATGCAATAGGATACAATACGATTTTAAACAATACAATAAGATACAACACAACATTGCGATAAGATGCGATACGTTATGATAAGATGCAGTAGGATACGATATGATAAGATGCGACAGGATACGTTACGATTTTAAACAATACAATAAGATACGACACAACAATACAATAAGATACGACACAACGATACGATAAGATGCGTCACGAAGCAATAAGATACAATAGGACACGATATAAGTAAGCAATAAGGTACGAGAGGCTGTGCTGTATCGTGAATAAGTCACGGCTGAAGGGCGTTGATAGGCACGACGCGAACCCCTTCAGCCGTGACTTATTCATGATACAGAACTAGCCTCGAGTACCTTATTGCTTTTATGAAACGGTTACCACACAATACAAATATTAAAGCCAAAAAATATATGTATCAATGCAACTATGAAGTAAAATCACTAAAAGCCTTCCTCCCTGACCGTGAACAGCAACAGAAGTTATATTATTACGCCATTAGATGGTGGCAAAGACTGTCTTTATGACTAAGTCACTCAGTATCGAAGGCTTTTATATTGAAAAGATTGAATTTGTGAACACAGAACAAGACGCAACTGACAAATGCTTTGACTAGTGTTGTCAGCCACAGGAAAACCCCTTGACTGTTAAAAGGACAAGATCGCAGCAGACATTTAAACAGATTTTTTTGTAAATGCAAAATTTACAAAATGTGAAAGCAGGTAATAAACTGCAAAATGTGAAAGCAGGTAATAAACTCGCTCACCCGATCTTTCTCACAATACACTTCTACATAATACAGTAAGCTTCAAAGGAACAATATTGAGAACAATCAGTTTATGTTGCTAAGAGTGGTTGCTAAGGGTGTTGTGTAGTGATACACAGAACAGTTGGGTGAAGCGGTCATAGCCGTGTTTTATCGTGAATGAAACACAGCTATTGACCAATCAGAATCAAGGACAGGAACTAACCGTTTCATAAGATGCGATAGGATAGGATATGATAAGATAGGACAGGATACGATACGATTTTAAACAATACAATAAGATACAACGCGACGATACGATAAGATGCAATAGGATACAATACGATAAGATACAATATTAAACAATGCGATTAGATAAGATAAAATACAATACATTTTTAAATGTTCAGATAAGATACGCTAATACATTTTTTTTTTTTTTTTTTTTTTTACTGATCCAAGCTGGCCTAGATGATTGATAAACTTGACTACCAGGTGGGCTTGGTTATGACTTGGTAGACTGTCTTGGTCATGCTGGTTAGAGCGGTTAGACTAGCACCTAAAATAGTATATGTTTTTTTTTTTTCGAACTGAAAAAAATATAAATTATCTGATGTAAGGACAAGAAATAGTTTCACCCAATTTAAACTGAAATGTGAACTCTTGGATAATAATTTCCAGGTCTTGTGAAACTCCTTGGACACATATAGCAGCTCAGTTCTCTTAATGAGAGAGTTGACATTTTCAATTTCTTCTTCTTGTAACAGGTTTGTTCTTTTGTTTGCATTCAATACAAAGGTCAATACTGGATGCATTTTTCCATTTTTTTTATTTCAATCTTCATTTCAGTTCTTTTAATGTTCACTTGCCTTGTGTTCTCGTCTTCCTAATGACTTTTCGCCCCTGACCGCAGGTGAAGGCTGTGGATAATGGACGCCCTCAGCGATGGGCGACGGCTCGTTTGCACATCGAGTGGATTCGCCGTCCTCCGCCCAGCCCTGTGCCTCTCGCTTTCGATGAGCAGCTTTACAATTTCACAGTCATGGAAACCGACAAAGTGGCGGACATCGTTGGCGTGGTGTCCGCCCAACAGCAAGGCTCCGCCTCCTTGTGGTTTGACATCACTGGTGAGTGGTTAGATGGTTTATGTTAATGTGATGATGTATGCAATTTAGATTACTTTAGATGCAGGATATGGAATTTCTATGAAAGTGGATTTTTAGTATTTAGGGAAGTTAAACGAATAGTTCACCCTAAAATGAAAATGTGGTCATAATTTACTCACCCTGGTGTTGTTCTAATGCCGAATGCCCTTCTTTCTTTTCGGACCACAAAAGGAGAATTTTTAAAAAATGTCCTGCTTGCACTCCTCCATATAATGGCAGTGAATAGTGACCAACATCAAGCTTTTTATAAAAAGATTCAAAAGAATCACAGAATGATCCCATGCAGCATGTGTCATATAATACAAGTGTTTTGGGTGAATATGATAGGGTTTGTTGAAAAACAAACCGAAAAATAATGTATTATTTATTTTTTTGGATTTCTAGGCATTGTTTTTTATGTCATGTTTTTATTGATCTTGATTTCTCACAACTTGTGCTTGGCAAGTCGGAGTGAACTGTGGCGCTAATAGAGTCTCATGAAAGTGCAGTCGTGCACAGAAGACCAACGGCCAAGGTCAGGATTTTCGGTAAATAATACATTATATTTCGGTTTGTTTTACACCAAACCCTGTCGTATACCGCCAGAATATACGACGCGTGTCACATGGGATCATTCTGTGATACTTTTGCATCTTTTTTAAAAGCTTGATGTTGGTCGCTATTCACTTCCATTATATGGACGAGTGCGAATGGGACATTTTTTTTTAAAAATTCTCCTTTTGTGGTCCAAAAAAGACAGAAGGATATACGGCATTAGAACAACAACAAGGTGAGTAAATGATAATTTAATTTTCATTTCAGGGTTTAGGGCTTAATTTGATTTTAGCATAACATTTAGGTGAAATTCATTTATAGATTAATTAGGCTGTATGTTTTCATATTACGGGTTAGAGTTGCTGGGAATGTTTGTGGTTCACTGCATGATTTGTGGCGTTGTACTGCTATCTTTTGCCATTCCACGGTCACCATGGCGATTGCTTGCCGCTGTCTGTATCTATGGTGATGTAAGGTTTGTATACACACAAACAAACGACTAACATTTAAATAATTATTTTCATAAAAAAGACAAATGAATATTATTATATTATATTATATTATATTATAATGCATAAAATATTAGAAAGTATGTTAATATTAATAATGTTTTACAATAATATTAATAAAGCAAAGTTAACTTGAATTCCTAATAACCCAGTATTGTTGACTGATCATGTGACGTCTGTAGTTGCTGATATTATGTCAGGCAGTGGGAGAGTCAGATTGCAGCACGCATGTCGTTTGGTGTTCAGATACCTTCTGTTTGCTTCAGCAGCACCTGCTCTGCACTCGTTCGCTGCTCTTTTTTCTCCTCCTCTTCTTCACTTTCTCTCCCTTTACATGCTTGTTCTTCTGTTCTTTTCTTTTATCCTTCGACTCTTTACTTCTGTTTTCTCTCTCTTCCATCCGCTCTGGCTCTTTCTCACTCTCTCTCTTTTTCTAAATGCTTCGTATGGGAAGGTCCCCGCTCTTTCCGCGAGATGTTCTATATACTCCAGACCGCTTGCGGCAGGAACTGTTCTACAGAAGGTATCTTTACCAGTTCAGCCGAACTCTTTTCTTCTTTTCTTTCTCTTAACTCTTCTTTCTCTGTCAGTTTTTCTTTCTGTGGTTTTTCTCTTTCCCTTTTTATTCTGTGTTTTGATCTCTCCTTATGTCTCTCTCTCTCAGCGTGTCCAGGGCTCAATGCTAAGGATTATTTGGGAGAGATACAAATGAAATAAACAGTTCTTTAAATTTTTTTAGATAGATCTAAGGGTAGAATTCAGGTACAGAAATTGAATTATCGAATGTAAAATAACACTGCATAGTCTTCACCAGTGTTGTGGAAAGTTACTAAAAGTAATGCATTGCAATATTGTGTTACTCCCTAAAAAGTAACTAATTGCATTACTTAGTTACATTTTATGAAAAGGAATGTGTTACATTACTTTTCCATTGCTTTTTCTCACCTGCGCTGGGCTTGCATGTTTGTTTTCTAATAACAACAAAAAAAGTTCTATTTTTGGCAAATGTAAACGCCCTTTAACACCAAAATTGAAATGAATAAGCTTCAGGCTGAAGGAAATGCATATTTACGCCTGTACAGTAGAGGGCGCAGCTCAAACAATCAAGCCTTTCAGCTGTGCTGCCGTTCAGGGGTGCGTTTCCCAAAAGCAACTGTGGTTGCAAGTTCTGTAGTTTCTAACAGTTCAGTGAAATTTACGAGCATAGTTAGCTAACAGTGCTTTTGGGAAACACACCCCTGGATTGCAGAAGAATAGGACACAGAAGAATCATGTTTACTCAGCACACACAACACCTCTGCACTTCCGATATCTCTCAACATGGGGACAGGAGAGCTGACAGTCAATAAATGGGAAAACAAAGTAACTTGCATTACTTCTTTGAAAAAGTAACTCAGATATTTTGTTGTAAATTTAAAAGTAATCCGTTACTTTACTAGTTACTTTAAAAAAAGTAATCTGATTATGTAACTCGCGTTACTTGTAATGCGTTACCCCCAACACTGGTCTTCACTATATTACAAAAGTTATTCAGTGAGTGATTTTCTCTTTGTCTTTTGTTGTTTGATAAACATTAATGACAAACAGCAGCTGCTGTCACTTTAAGAACGAATGCACGGATCTAATATACTAATACACGTGGTTTTCTCTGGATGGTTACATTTACTTAAGACATTAGCTGTGTCCCAGTTCAGAGGCTGCATCCTTCAAAGGATGTGGACTTCAAATGCCACAACTTCAAAGTCTGCAAAGGTCAAACTGTGCATTGTTAAATGGGACGGTCTGCTCTAGCCTATTGAAGATTGTTTCTTGGGATAGGCTAGGCTGTGAAGGATCCACTCATTCTATTATTCGTGGCCCGGGAAATGAAGGACACAGTTGTACACCGCATCTGAAGGATCCTTCGAATAGGGGCCGCCTTCATCGCGCCGCTTTGCCGAATTCAGCCTTCGAAGGATGCAGCCTCTGAATTGGGACGCATAGCCGACTATGTTTAAGAGGATACTCGCTAAATGGGCATTTTAACATAATATTGTGCGTATTTGTCCATTCATTTGTGATTCTAAATGGTTTAAAATCACTTGAATGGTTAAATTGGCTTAAGTAGACTTATGATAAATGATAAACTTTCGTGTCGATTCATTGACAATTTCACTCAGTCAGTCGTGTCATCGGGTAGTCCTTATTGTCGAGCCCTGATGTTTGTCTGTTTCTCTGCCTGTCTCTCTTTCTGCCCTTTTCTCTATTTCTCTGTCTGTTTGTCTCTCACTTTCTGTATGTCTGTTTGTCTCTTTAACCTCGTCTTTCTCTCTTTCTCCTTCCGTCTGTCTTTCTCTCTCTATATATATATTTATACAAGTTCAGCAGAACTGCTGTTGCTCTGTTGCTGTTTAACCATCAGCTAGCTCTGCTTTCCCATCATCCCTTGGTGTTGTGCTGTATTGCTTAAACATTATTGGTTGGGATGTGAATTTGGAGACATGTGTCTTGATACAAATGTGATTTAAATGTGTGTGTGATATATTATTGTATGCATGTGTGTGTGCATAGTGTTTACTGTGCAGTGGCGATAATGGTTTAATTTGTGCTTCCATCCATGTGTGTATGTGAGTGTGTGTTTTGTTTATGAGGTACCTAAAACCCTTCTGGCGGTCGTTGGCCCAGCCTTATCATCTGCGGCCTGATTAAATGCATCATTAAACAGCCAATCGAGTGTGGATAAAGGTCAGGGGTCAACCCAGGGTTAGCTTGCCAGACAAGAGAGCGTGTGTGAGGACAGCGTGGGTGGACGGTGATGAATGAAAGGGTGTGTAAGTGTGCGTATGCATATGTAAGTGTATCTCTCCACCAGGTGTTACAGCAACAGGCGGCACGAGATGATTAATGCGCCCTGGGTAGAACGAGTGTGAAGAGGGAACATAACGCCCTGCCAAAACACACTTTCACCTCTGTTCACACGCACCGGCGTTCAAACACACTGATGCAACAACCTGAACTACAAAGTGATACTTCACCTATAAATGACAGTTCTGTCATTATTTACTCTATTATATTATATAACCTGTGTACCTTTTTGTTCTGTGGAGCGCAAAAGATTTTATGGTGGAGCTGCTTTTTTGTCATACAATGAAAGCAAATAAAGTCAGAAGGATTAAAAAGCACCAGAAAAGTAGTGCACTATACAGTCCAAGTCATGTGATAGTTTTGTGTAAGAAACAGACTGCAATTTAAGTCTCATTTGTTTGTTCGCATAGGGATCACAAATATTAAAATTGAATGTGATACCAATAACCCAATAATTGTTTCCATGTTATTGCGATAATGGCCAATATTGTAATACTACAGTCCTTTGTTAAAGTCACCATGACTTTAAAATTTAAATGTATTTATTTATTATTTTTTAATGGAATATTGCAGTATTTATTATAAATGATTTATCTGTGCACATCATATGCACCTCGTAATCTTGAATCAAAATAACTTCCCCTCCCTCTTGCAGCTCTTCTCTTCTCTGATGATGTGTTTACAGGCACGAGGGCGGGACAACCTGTCACTCACATGAGATCCACCAATAGCAAACCACATCTATCCAATCAATTCTCAAAGGGCAAAATCAAGTCCCGCCCCACATTTGTTCTTTATCAAGAAGCCGTTTCACTTGGATATACATCACAATAGGGAAGAAAAGAATGGGAAAGTACACTTCAGTAGTTTTTAATGGTAGTGTTCTTAAGTTTTTATTGGCCATAATCTATTGTTGTCATTTTAAGTGGTGCTAGAGAATGGCAAAAGTAATATTAAAAATAGGGGGAATTAAATACATATTTTGGCCAATGAATATGGAATATCAGCCGATAATTAAAATAATGAAAAATAAATAAATTGTTATTAATAATTATATAAATAAAAAAATGTCATTTTAAAGAATTGACAGTATTGGATAAACAACATTGTGCATCCCTGTCTTGGCAAAATAGGGGGAATTAAATGCATATTATTGGATATGAATATCAACTGATAATTAAAATATATTAAAAATATATTAATAATTATATTAAAAAAATGTTAAAGGATTGACAATATTAGATGAACACTAATATATTGGTAATAAATATGCCTTTAAATATGCCACAAAAAGGCAGATGGCATCACGATTGAAATCAATGATGCCAAACAGCTTTGATTATTGCATGTCATTTAACTAATGCTGCAATGTTGAATATTTGGGTGTTTTTTTTTAGAGCTACAGTTGAGAGCTAAGATTTAATTATCATATGTCTTTAAAAGACAGTCATATGGACTACTGTATAGTGCATTTCTGAGCTTGACATCCCTTGGTCTCATTTATGTGGAAAAGAGGAGCGTGAACATTCTGACATCTTTTGTGTTCCATGAAAGAAAGACAGGTTTGCATCAACATGAGTAAATATTCACAGATTTTTAATATTTAGGTGAACTATACTTTATAGTCAACTTTTGCTGAGAAAACAGCTGTTTCTTCGATCTATATGTTTGTTGTCTCTGTTGTTGGTGTTTAATGGTCTATGTGTATATGATTAGAGCTGATTCTGAGAGAGCTTTTTTGTGTATATGGGCGTCTTGTGTTGTGTTAGACTGTTTGTGCACGTACTTTGAGGAGGCTGTATAGAATACTGTATTTTTTTTTATCACTGTGAAGTAGCACATACATTACACATGTGAGTGTATATGTCTGAATATATTGTGTGAGTGTTTTGCATATGTAGGATGTGTGTGTGTGTGTGTGTGTGTGTGTGTATATATACATATATATCATATGTGGGTTGTATGCATTTAAATGTATGTGCGTTACACACAGGGATGTGTGTGTAATGTGTCCATTGCGTATGTGTGGTGTGTTGTGTGTTTGCTGAGAGTGTGTGTGTGTGGGTATAATGAGGAAATCCCTTCCTACTTATGTTTTGAACTTTAAAACCCTGTAGCACCCCCATTTGGTGTACATGAGTGTTGCAGTGGTGTGAATTTGAGTCTCTGTGTGTGATATCTGTGTGTGTGTGTGTGTGTGTGTGTGTGAGAGGTATCTGCAACATGTAGAGAGTTATTCTGTTTAATCATGTTTTCTCCTTTCGTGTAAGGCGGTGACGTGGACAGTATGTTTGACGTTGAGAAAGGTGTCGGCACTGTCGTCATCGCTAAACCTCTGGACGCAGAGCAGCGATCGTTTTACAACCTCACTGTGGAGGTTACAGATGGGACTAATATAGCGTACACTCAGGTAAACACACACACACACACACAGGTTTGTTTTTGTGAATTGTGGGGACATTCCATAGGCGTAATGGTTTTTATACTGTACAAACTGTATTTTCTATCGCTCTACACCTAAACCTACCCATCACAGGACACTGTGCACATTTTTACTTTCTCACAAAAACTAATTCTGTATGATTTATAAGCCTTTTGAAAAATGGGGACATGGGGTAATGTCCTCATAAGTCACCCTCTCTCCTTGTAATATCTATGTCATACCCATGTCATTATACAAATTTGTGTCCTTATATGTCACACAAAATACACACACACACACACACACACACACACACAAATAAAAACAAATAAACTTACACAGACACAAAAATGCTGAAGGTACTCCAACAACAGGATAACGTTAATAGTACACAAATATATATTTATTTCATATTTTGTATTAATATTTTATTTATGTGTAATTTATATATATATAATCAGTATTTTTTTCTACTCGACTGCAGATATTTTAGCATTTTGTATTAATATTTATATATTAATATTTAGATTAATTACTGTTTATAATCAGCATGTCTCTCCTCTCATACACCATTTTATATTATTATTATTATTATTATTATATATTATATAATATAATTCATATTTTATTTATATACAGTAAATGTTTATGTTTATAATCACTCTATGCCAATATTTTATATTAATATTGTGTTAATATAATTAATATTTTATTTATATAAATTAATATTAATGTATTTATATGAATTAATATTTATAGTTAGCATGTCTCTCCTCATACACCAATATTTTATATTATTATTATTATTATATATATTAATATAATTCATATTTTATTTGTTAATGTTTATATATTTTATAAGGTAACACTTTACAATAAGGTTCATTAGTTAACATTATTTAATGTATTAACTAACATGAACTAACCATGAGTAATACATTTGTTACAGTATTTTGTTAATCATTATTAAAGTTAGTTAATAAAAATACAGCTGTTTATTGTTTGTTCATGTTCACAGTGAAATAACTAATGTTAACAAATACAACATTTGATTTTAATAATGTATTAGTAAATGTTGAAATTAACATTAACAAAGATTAATAAATGCTGTGTAAGTGTTGTTCATTCTTAGTTAATGTAAACTAAAGTAGTTAACTAATGTTAATGTACAATGGTAATACAATATGCCAATATTTTATATTCATATTGTGTTAATATAATTAATACTTTATTTATATTTATTATTAATATATTATTATTTATAATCAGCATTTCTCTCCACTCGTATGCCATTTTGAGCTTGTGATTAGAATTTGGGCAGGCACAATCTTAAAAAGCAGCATAATGTTTCTTCCTATCTTTTGGAGCAACTTTTGCTGTCTTTTAGGCACTTTTGATGTCCAGGGAAGCATCTCACTAGGTTCTGAAACAGACTTACAGTGTTTGTCTGCTTGACAGCAGCTGTTTAGTCGATGATTGATGCTGATGTTTGATGGTGAGGGTTTGATTGATAGCGTCTGTCATTGTTCAGATTGCCTATCCCTGATGTCAAGGTCCCATCGGATTGATAGCTTCGTTGCCATGGATACGAAGTCTTCGCAGTGTAATATGTCCATGAAGGTCAGAGTGTAAAGGACACGATCCATCCTGAAAGAAAAAAATGTGGGAGAGTGAGGAAAAATTAATGATTGATCTGTTTATCTTGCGGAGTAGAAGCTGCCGCAGCGTTTGGGGTGCGAGGGGCGACAGGAAGCGCTGTCACATTTATTCAGTTTATTCAATCACTATATATACAAAGTAAATTAACATATACACACTCATGCACAAGAATGCAAACACAAAAGATAACTAATTTAAATTCAGTCAACTGCATATTAAACAACACTTTGAGGACACACACTCTCTGTTACATGCAAATGCACTCATTTAAAAATACAAAAACTACACACACACACACGTGAACAAAGAGAGGGTCAGAGAAGGGACAAATGGAAAAGAAATCATGAAAGTGAATGTATTCTTCTCCAAGACTTGTTCTCTATTTAGAAAGCATCATCTCTCGCTCACTTTCATACACAAATATACATTCATTCACGGTCTGAGACATACACACACAGATGGATCTCAGCTTGTCTCCGCTAGGGCGAGTGTGAGACGGAAGTACACGTCTGTTATTACTTTATAATTAGATCAGCTAACGCAGTTCGATCACAGATATACACAATTGTGTGCGCTCACACTGCCTGCGTGCTCTGATGACTGCTGTGGCTATTAATACAAGTCAGTGACAACTGAGAACTTGCGTCAGCCAATTTGTTTGAATTTCAGCATTTAGCATTCAGCTTCGATTTGTGCGTACACTCATGGTGTGTTCACTTTGTTGCTTACATGTGGTCAAACTTGCACAATGTGGAAAGGATTTATTTACTTTTTATTTTTTTTGTAATGCTCACCGGTGAATCATTCACAATATGACCATTAGTTTGTACTTAGTGTTATTTTAGTATTATTTCTATACTACTGTAGTAAGTTTTCATATTTTGAATTAACTTTTATTTTTTATATTTTCAGTTTTCATTGAATGTAATTATGTTTCTTTATTTTTATATTTGTAATTACCTTCATTTTTATTCACTTTAGTTTTCAGTCATTTTAATATTTCAACTGCCAAGGCAACATTTCTAACTTTCTTTTGTTTTTCATATAATATATTTATATTTTATTTCATCTATTTTTTAATAGTTTTAGTGCAACAGTTGGGTTCCTAAATAAAAACATTCATTTTGGAAATTGATTTTGAACAATAACATATTAATATTTAAAGAGAGAACTACTGTGAGCTACAAGGTTGTTAAATTATGGTATCTGCTTCTGCTGAAGCCGTCAGCCCATTATTTCAGCTTATTTTTTAAAATAATCGAGTTTAACAGTGGAATTTTTGATGGAAAACTACATTACCCATGATGCTGTAGAGAAAATTGCACCAATCAGAGAGTCAAAAAAAGCAACACGCTCCAAAAGATCTCATTAGCTCCGCCCACTCCCTTGAAGCACTGCAAATTACGTAATTAAGTCAATCTCGCTACGCTCTCAAAATATTGACATTTTTGTATATATATGCATATTTTGCTTATAAACTGAAAATATATTGTTTTTATACATGTAATCAACATTTGTAAATGAATTATGCTGTTCGCAATGTTTCATGGGATTGTAGTTCTTTCCCTCACTAATGTCTTCAAAAAATGTTTCCTTCACATCAAAGTTTGTAGTGGTGTAGGTAACACTTTATTATGGAGAACACATATTCACTATTAACTATGACTTTTCCCTCAATAAACTCTTCATTTACTGCTCATTAATAGTTAGTAAGGTAGTTAAGTTTAGGTATTGGGTAGGATTAAGAATGTAGAATAAGGTCATGCAGAATAAGGCATTAATATGTGATATATAAGTACTAATAATTAGGTCATATTCTAGTAATATGCATACTAATAAGCAAGACATAAGAGACCCAAAAATAAAGTGTTACTGTGTTGTGATTCACCTCAGCTGGTTGGCTTGGTTCATGCCTTATAACTCTTTAGTATAAAATCACTATGAGAAAATGAATGAAAAAATACTTCGGAAACCATTGCCACTGAAGGGTTCAGTCTTTGTTCCACTCTATTTCATGTTGTCTTCTTGTTTTTTGTTTTGTTTGTTTTTTTGTTTTTTACAGGTCCACATTACTGTTTTGGACAACAACGACAACCCGCCCGTTTTTTCCCAGCCCACGTATGACATCACAATCACAGAGGACATGCCCCCAGATACGGAGGTGGTTCAAGTGTTGGCATCTGACCGTGACGAGCGTCACCGTTTGACCTTTAGCCTTCAGAGCAGCGTTGACCCCAGCAGCATGCGCCTCTTCCGCATCGACCCTAACAGCGGAATCATCTACACGGCTCGCAGACTGGACCACGAGAGCCGAACACAGCACATCCTCACCATCATGGTAATTCAGACAAAGCTTTCTTTATAATCACATAGATATTTTGAAAATACTGCATAAAAGTTATGGTGACACATTAATGCATTAAGTGTACGTTTTAAAGGGTTAGTTCACCCAAAAATGAAAATAATGTAATTTATTACTCACCCTCATGCCGTTCCACACCCTTAAGATGTGACATTTCCTCTCTCAAGATCCATTAATGTACTAAAAAGTCAGTTCATGTGAGTACAGTGGTTCAATATTAATATTATAAAGCATTTTTTGGTGCGCCAAAAAAACAAAATAACGACTTATATAGTGATGGCCGATTTCAAAACACTGCTTCAGGAAGCTTCAGAGCGTTATGAATCAGCGTGTCGAATCATGATTCGGATCGCGTGTCAAACCGCCAAACTGCTGAAATCACATGACTTTGGCAATCCGAACCGCTGGTTCGACACAAAAGATTCATAACGTTCCGAAGCTTCATGAAGCAGTGTTTTGAAATCGGCCATCACTATAGAAGTCGTTATTTTGTTTTTTTGGCACACCAAAAATATTCTCGTCGCTTTATAATATTAATATTGAACCACTGATTTAAATATGTTTTTAGTACCTTTATGGATCTTGAGAGAGGAAATGTCATTGCTGGCTATGTAGGCCTCAATGAGCCATCGGATTTCAACAAAAATATCTTAATTTGCGTTCCGAAGATTAATGAAGGTCTTACGGGTGTGGAGCGGCATGAGGGTGAGTAATTTGTTCGTAAATTTGTAACGTAAATTGTTCTGTAGATGAATGCCCGAAACGCACAAAAAGTTTTCTGTTTTTATTTGAAAACTGTGTCCTGTAAATGGCCCTTAAAACCACCCAGAAATACCTACCAATGTCCTGGCAATTACTATTTTATTTTATTTTTATTTTTATTTATTATTTTATTTTACTTTATTTATTTATTTCATTATTTCTTTTTTTTTATTGTTTTTTTTTTTTATATTATTTTATTTATTTATTTTATTATTTTATTTATTTTTTATTGTTTGTTTGTTTGTTTTGTTTTTATTATTTTATGTTATTTTTACTTTCTTTAATTAATCTGTTTTTTTTTTTTAAAGTATAAAGACTTGGACCTGTAAGCAGCCTCATTGATAAATAGATGTAAGCCATGTCTACGTATTATTATTATTATTTTTGTTTGTTTTTTTTTTTACAAAAAAAAAAAAACATTTTATTTATTTTATTTTATTTTTAAAGTACATTACTTTCTTTAATTAATCCATTTTCAAAAGTATAAAGACTTGGACCTGTAAGCAGCCTCATTGATAAATAGATATAAACCGTGTCTACATATAATTTTTTTTTTTTTTTTTTTTTAACAAATAAACATATTTTTTATAATAATATTTTTTATTTTATTTTATTTTAATTTATTTGAGAGAACAATACAACTCTCAATAGACAGATAAAACAAGAGAGGTATTTGATTAGTGTTTGTAGTGTATTTGCGCAGATTTGCCTCCCTCCTCTCTCTTTCACGCTCTCCATGCTTGAGTGCTGGAATGACAGGAACAGGAGATTACTCCTTGTGCTTTGGCAGCCGTCACTAGTTTAATGTCGTCTGCACCTGTGTCGTTTCTCCACTGTGATCTAATTATTGATCTGATCTGTATCACTCCTTGTTTTCACACTCCCCTGACGAGGCTGAGAGACAGTGAGTGTCATATCTAATAAGCACATGGATATTCCTGCTGCCTGCAAACAGATGAAATTTGTTATTATAATCCGGAGAGAGATGTTATCCACTCCGTCTGGCAGTGAGCGAGTTTGAGTTTGTGTGTGTGTGTGTGTGTGTGTGTGTGTGTTGCTCTTTGTTTGTGTTGGATATTGCTATCTATCTTAGGCAGGGAAATTGTTTTTGTTTCTAACCTCCCTCTCTCTTTATTTCTCTCCATCATTCTTGCTTTCTTCTTTTTTTCCATACTAGGTGAAAGATCAAGAGTTCCCGTACAGACGTAGCCTTGCTCGTGTCCTGATCGGTATAGAGGATGTGAATGACCACGCCCCTCTTTTCACCATGGTGATGTATGATGGACAGGTGTATGAATCAGCTGCACTGGGATCGGCTGTTCTCACTGTGACTGCACTCGATAAGGACAAGGGCCAGAATGCACAAATCAGTTACAGCGTTGACTCAGGTATACATACACTAGTCTGGACACACTTCACTGAATGGACACACTTTGTCTCATGTTCTCAAGAACATGTGCTCAAGAGTATGAAGATATGAACATATTTTCCATAATTTTAATATCAGTATATTTGTAAGATCTTATTTTTCTTACACTCTTTTTTTCTCTCTTTCAATTTAGGGAATACAGGGAACACGTTCCGGATTGATCCTGTTTTAGGCATTATCTCATTGGCTCGGGAGCTGGACCTGTCAAACATTGGTCACTATGTCTTGTCTGTCAAAGCAACTGATAATGGTTCTCCAGCATTATCATCAACAGCTGTCGTCCGAATCGCAGTCACCTTGTCCGATAACGCTGGTCCCAAGTTTCCCCAAAATGAATATCAGGCGGAAATATCAGAAGGTGTTGCCATAGGAACTTCAGTTATCACAGTAAACGCTCTAAGTCTGTCCACCCTTACCTACGACATTCGCCATGGCAATGGTCATAGGACTTTCCGCATCAACCAATACAGTGGGGTGATCACTACACAGAAATCACTGGACTTTGAGACAGTTTCCTCCTATGTGTTAATAGTCACTGCAAGCAACATGGCTGGACAGGCCTCAAATGCTACAATAACAGTTACAGTTCTCGACCAAAACGACAATGCACCGGTGTTCCAACAGCTGCATTACCATGGAAGTATCAGTGAAGGCGCTGGGCTTAACAGTGTCGCGCAGAGTGACAGTGGACAACCGCTGGTCATACGAGCAACCGACGCTGACCGCAACCATAATGCCCTGTTAGTGTACCAGATCTTGGAAGAATCTGCTAGGCGCTTCTTTGCAGTAGATGCTGGGACTGGATCCATAAGGACAATTGCTCAGCTTGACCATGAAACCACACCTACATTCCGTTTCCATGTTAACGTCCGAGACAGTGGGCATCCTCAGCTTTCAGCTGAGCGGCCTGCAGAAGTTACTATTGAGGTGCAAGATGTTAACGACTGCCCTCCTAAATTTTCCCAGGATTCCTATGAAGCTGTCCTTCTGCTCCCAACTTACGAAGGTGTAGAAGCCCTACAAGTTTTTGCTACAGATCCCGATAGTAATGGCCAATCAGAGCTCACTTACTCATTGACAGACGGCAGCTTAGAACATTTCAGCATTGAGCCAAGCACTGGACTGTTGACTGTGAGAAACAGTACATTTAGCAAAGAACGATTTCGCTTTAACATCCGTGTTTCAGATGGACGCTTCTCTAGCACCGCTCTGGTTACCGTCCTGGTACATGAGGCTCTGGACAGTGGGCTGGCTTTTACTCAAAATACCTACAATTCGAACATTGAGGAGAACAATGGCAATATAACAACAGTTGCTGTGGTTACAGCACTAGGGAACAAGTTGAATGAACCACTGCGCTATACTTTGCTGAATGCAGGTGGGAAATTTCGCATCAGACCAACCTCCGGTGCCATTGAAACTGTTGGAGTCCCGTTGGACAGGGAGGAGAAGGAGGAATATGGACTTCTGGTACAAGCGGGCCGTGAGGAAGATCGTCTCCGTGTTGCAAGGGCGCTGGTCCGAGTTCAAGTCACTGATGTCAATGACAATGCTCCTGTTTTTGTTGGATTGCCATACTATGCTGCTGTGCAAGTAGAAGCAGAGCCTGGGACAGCAATATTTCGAGTGACGGCAGTAGACCGGGACAAAGGACAAAATGGAGAGGTCAGCTACTTTCTACAGGATGAACTGGGACATTTCGAGATGGACCGTGTGAGCGGCGAGCTTCGCTTGCGGAGAGCTTTCGAGGCTGATCTCTCCAGTGTGGAATATCAGGTTCTGGTGTTCGCCCGTGACATGGGAACACCACCTCTGTCCTCTTCAGTCACCTTTCCCGTTACAGTGGTAAACAGAGCAATGCCAGTATTCGACCGACCATTCTACTCGGTAAAAGTGAGCGAAGATGTACCAGTATGGACTCCAATTCTGGGAATAAACGCCAGCAGCCCTGAAGGCCAGAGTGTCCTTTACACAATCAAGCATGGTGACCCTGGAACGCTCTTCTCCATTGGTTTTGACACAGGGGTCATTAGTGTCATCGCTGCCCTCGACTATGAGACCAGCCCTGCCCACAGACTCATCGTTAGAGCAACAGACTGCCTCACAGGTGCTCGTGCAGAAGTGGATGTTGAAGTTACTGTTTTGGATGTCAATGACAACCCTCCAGTCTTTGACCGGCCCTCGTACAAAGCCGTCATTTCAGAATCTGCCATGATTGGCACTGCAGCCTTGCAGGTGCTCGCAACGGACAGCGACTCCAAGAAAAACGCAGCTATACGGTACCAAATCATTCCAGACCATACCAACAGCACTGACCACTTCCACATTGACAGCAGCAGTGGTCTAATTCTGACCGCTCGCTCCCTGGACCATGAGACCATCCAACGTTATGTGTTTCTTGTCAAGGCAACAGATAATGGCTTTCCCCCACTGAGCAGCGAAGCGTGGGTCACAGTCGATGTTACAGACACCAACGACAACGCTCCAGTGTTTAACCAACTGCTATATGAAGCCTCAATCAATGAGTTGGCACCCAAAGGGCACTTTGTTACATGCATACAGGCCTCTGACGCAGACCGTTCAGACGCAGAGCGCTTGCAGTATGGCCTAGTGTCTGGGAACGAAAAGATGTTGTTTGAGCTAGATGCCGCCTCCGGTGTCCTCACCCTGAGTGGCCAGCGACGCATGCAGCGCATGCCTTCTGCCATCACCCTGAATGTGAGCGTTTCAGACAGCGTCTTCACCAGTACGGCGCAAGTGCATGTTAGAGTAGAGCGAGCTAATCTGCACGCCCCCCAGTTCACCCAGGGTATGTATGAGGCCGATGTGCGGGAGAACGCTCCACCGGGATCAAAGGTCATCATGATCAGAGCGCAAGATGCTGATCCTGGATCGTTTGGGGATGTGAGGTACGTGCTGCTCTCAGATGCTGCTCGAGACTTGTTCAGTATTGATGGCAGTGGACAAATTACAACTCTTGAACGTCTGGACCGGGAAGAACGAAGTGAGATGGTGCTGTCCATTGCGGCTGTGGATGCAGGTGGCCGATCTGGATATTGCAGTGTCCGGGTCACTGTACTAGACGAGAATGACAACACTCCACTGTTTGGCGCCACAGAGTACCATGCAAGTGTGCGATCTGAGGTTGAACCAGGTACCCTTGTGACGCAAGTGCAAGCTTGGGATGTAGATCAAGGTGCCAACGGACAAGTGAGCTACAGTCTGTACAGTGAGGCCAGTCTGCAGGTTACTGAACTTCTGGATATCGACCCGGACAGTGGCTGGATTGTCACCAAAGGCAACTTTGCCTCTTTGCGTGGGTCTGTACTGTCCTTTTTCGTTAAAGCCTCTGATGGAGGTGCACCTGTTAGACATTCCCTTGTGTCAGTTTACATACATGTTTTGTCCGCCGATGCCCACATACCTTCTTTCAGCCAACCACAATTCTCCTTTACTGTACCAGAGGACACGCCTATTGGTTCCTTGCTGGGAGCGGTGCATCTACACACCTCGACTAGCCACTCTTCCTTACCAGTAAGCTTCTCAGCTGTGATCGGACAGACTCCAGAGAGTAACAGTGATGGAGTGTTTGTGGTAGACAAAGAAAGTGGCATGATCAAACTAGACAAAGCACTGGACCGAGAACTGACACAGGTCTATCATTTTAAAGTGATTGCAATGTTGCAGCAGGGACGGTTGGACGCTGTTTCGGCTGTGGATGTGGAGGTCAAAGTACAAGATGTCAATGATAACAAACCTGCATTTGAGTCAGATACCTATGAAACGTCAGTCAACGAGGGTCTTTCTCCAGGATCCAGGATTCTGCAAGTGCGAGCTTTGGATCCTGATTGGGCAGCTAATGGTCAGGTGACGTACAGTCTTGCTCCACCTGGGTTGCTTGGTGGCTCTGGCGGGGAGGACATTGAAGAGCATGGTGCCTACTTTACAATTGACAGCAGCTCTGGTTGGATATCAACACTGAAAGGGCTGGACCATGAACAGAGCCCAGCCCACAGTCTTACAGTCTGGGCATTTGACCTTGGAGATCCTGCTAGCCAATCGTCCTCAACTACTATAACTATAGCAGTGAGCGACTCCAATGACAACGTACCGCAGTTTCTTCAGCCCCGCTACTTCGGAAGTGTACGTGAGAGTGATGCACCTGGTGAAGTGGTGGCAGTACTTAACACAAGGGACAATGACAGCTCACCTGGAAACCGACAAGTCACCTATCATATTACAGGTAAGACTTTTTGTAACTGGCAAAAAATGATGTTCACTGCATGACCTTCTACACTGCAGAAAAGTTTTCCAGTTAAAATATTTTGAAAAACCTTTGAAACAAGATACATTTTCTTGAGAAACAACACTGAGTAAGATATTTAAGGGATAGTTCACACAAAAACACCTGTTTCCTTAGACAAACATTAATTCTCCGTACACAAGAAATTATCCATAAAGAAATATAGAGAGAAGACAACTGCCTTTTCATGCACAAGGTTTTGAAAAATGTTCAACAAGCACATAGTTTTGGCGCCCTGATAATTACACCTCATTCATCCTTTCCTGATAATGGATTATTCGCTCTAGGGCTACTCACTGGATTTTGCAAGAGGACGCAGACTTGCTTCTTGCAGGAGAGTAAAACCGCACTCGTTTTATAAGGATTTTACTAAAGCTGTGATGCAACTGCATGCAAATTATACTGGTGCGGATTTGCGATAGGCAAGCGCATCACTTCACTTCACGAAACATAATACATTGACATTTCCGAAAGCAGTAGTTTAGGTGGATAGCGTTTTTCAAAAGGGCAAATATAAACCTCCTCCTTATCAGTATCTAGCTCAGCCAGCTTTTAATATACTTTTATATTCAGGCAGTGTAGAACACCTTGCTTGGTGACAAGAAACAGATTGCACACACAATCACACACATACACACCTTGCACATACTCCTAAGCAGCACACACTTGTAAATTAGGCGCTCAAAAACTCATAACATTGAATTAGGGAGCTGCCTTGTTCTATAATTCATGCTTTTTCACACACACGCACACACAAACACAGAAACACACTTCTTGGCCTGAACAGAATTTCGATTAAGATCAACCTTTATGCTGTGATCATGATTTAGACTGTGCTGCCACCAGCAGGAGCAGTATTTTTAACAAGATTTACCACGCACAACACACACACATACACAGAGGCTCTGACTCTTAACTAAATTGCAGCCCACAGCATTGAAACTAAAGTAAACATTGTGACACTAGTAGTTGTTTAGTTGTTAATTGTTGGTTGCATTGCACCAAGAATTGTTTTATGAATATTGTCTTCTCTGTTGTGTCTAAATATCTAGTTATATAATAGTAATATAAATAAATAACAAGTAGAATATAAAAACAAGTAGAAAATATATTTATCTAAACATGCACTGCAGGCGGACCCAGGTTCGAGTCCCACTTAGAGAAGGTGGTTCGAACAGGAGGGGTTACACTGGTGCCATGACCCGGATGGGAGTGAGGTTTAGGGGGGTGAGTGTGACGGACGTAGGCTGGTAAGAGCTGTGCGTGTAAACCTCACTCCCTAGGTGGTCTAGCGACTGACGCTAGAAACCGTAGTCTTTAGCCTCCTTGTTAGAGAGCCCGACTCCCATGTCAGAGGACCAGGGTTCGAGTCCCACTTGGAGTGGGCGGCTCGAACAGGAGGTGTATATATATATATATATATAAAGAGACATTCAAAAATAATTCAGCCTTCAGAAAGTCATACATTAGAATTTTTATATTTGAGTGAACTATCCCTTTAATTAAATCATAGCCCACAGCATGTAAACTAAAGTAAACTTTGTGACACAAGCCCTTGTTTAGCTGGCATGTGTTCTACTGAGAATTGGTCTCTTTCATTCTCTCTCTCACAGACCCTCTTCGCCTGTCTTCTTCCCTAAAGTCCACACTTTCATAACATTTAAATCCTCTAGTTCAAGACAAACTCAAAGGTCAAACAGACTCTAATACACTTCTCACCGCCCAGCGGCACAAACTGGCTCAAGGAACTGCACACCGTATCATAATACACACCAGAGGGAAAGAAAGAGACAAATATACAAACAGATTTGAGCTACCCGAACATCTTTATTCTACTTAGGAAATGAGAGCATTGTGGGTAAATTCACCTCTCATGGCATTTTACTGCTGTGTTCAACAGAGCACAGAGCAATTAAACAGTAAATAGTTACTCTAAGGTAGTTAATTAGATCATTTGAACTTTTATTTAGAGGTTCTTCGCTGAAAGTCGTTTAAGGGTTCATAAAGGATATCTTAAACTTAGACCAGCAAACTGCGTATCTCCTTTTAACAGCAGTGCCGAATATACCCGCCGTAACAGCTAAGATTTAACAGCCGTTAAATAGCTCTTCATGTTGCTGTCTTGTAAAGGTGAAAGTTCACTACAGAAACACTAATTGACCAGAACTGACGTTAAATGGCTTTAAACATATCAGTTCAATTTAATTGCTTAACAAGAAGTAATAAATATGCTGTTTGAGAGAAATATTTTATGAATTTGTGTATATATATATATATATATATATATATATATATATATATATATATATATATATATATATATAGTTGATTTTCAAACCTGCCATAAAGACTGATCAGATAAAGTACCTCCTTCATTCAATTATTTATTTTCCTAGTGTCATGTGACCATCTATAAGCGGTATATGCCTATTATTATATGCATGCCTTATGTTTGTTGTCCGATTCAGTATAATTCTAGTTACATTCTGTTCAAATTCCATTTATTTCCACAACATATATTTTATTTTTATTTTTATTTTTGTGCTGTTATTTTTTCCAAGCATTTTTACATTAATAACAAATGTTTAATATATCTTCAGAATATTTTATACACTTAAAAATGACTCACTGTCATTGCATTATATTATAAACTACCATTTAAAAGTCTGGTGTCAGTAAGAGTTTTTAATGTTTTTGAAAGAAGTCTTTTATGCCTAGCCAGGCTGCATTTATTTGATCAAAAATACAGTAAAAACAGTAATATTGTGAAATATTATTACAATTTAAAATAACTATTTTCTATTAGAATGTATTTTAAAATGTAATTTATTCCTGTGATCAAAGCTGGATTTTCAGCATCATTACTCCAGTCTGCAGTGTCACATGATCCTTCAGAAATCATTCTAATATGCTGATTTGCTGCTCAAGAAACATTTATTATTAGTATCAATAATATTTCTGCTTAATATTTTAGTAGAACCACACATTTGCATTATATGCATTACATTGCATTACACTCAGAAGTAGTTTTCGAGCTATTGCTTATAAAGCACAGAAAAAGCATGCAGTTTGTCAAAGTCATGCTAAACAGTCCCTCAGCCCAATGAGAGAGAGCGTGGGAAGAGAGAAATGAAGTCGGAAGGCGTCCAGGCCTTTGTTGACGCGTCTCTGATAGAAGCTGTTCTGTGTTATCAGCCCCCAGCTGAGTTAAATTACACTCTTTATTAGATGAATAAGGCAGCGTGTGTTTGTACTATGAGTGTACAGTAATTGGATGCTTGTCAACGCGGCTGCTTTGATTATAGAGTCGTTTCAATTTAACTCTCGCTCAGTCTCTCGATCTCATTTTTTCTCTCTTTCCACCTCTGTCTGCTTGAGGTTTAAAAGATGACCTGTCCTAATGAGCCAGGCACGACTGCAGTCCGTGTGATAAATCAGGAAGGCTGTTATGAGGACGTAATTGATGGCAGTGCTGATAATTTAAATGTGAATATAAAGAACTGATTATTACAATTCATACTAATGAGCGTGCCATCATTGAGAGGACTAATGGAGGTTATTAAGACATGCAGATAATCCTGGAAGTGAGCGTGTGTTGTGTTACAATCGGTAGTGGATTTTATTGCTACTTAAATTGTCACAGACTATTGAGAGATTAACTGTCCGGTGTAATCTTTTCTGTGTGTAGGTGGGAACAGAGGTGGCGTGTTCGCTCTGGGTCTGGTTCAGGGAGAGTGGAAGCTGTACGTTAAACGACCGTTAGACCGCGAGGAACAAGAACGGTACCTTATCAATGTCACGGCCACGGACGGACTCCATGTTTCCATGGCGACCGTAGAGGTCATGGTCATGGACACCAACGATAACAGCCCTGTCTGTGACCCGGTAAGGAAAATATTTAACCCTATAAAGCGTATTATATCATATTTGCCTCAAAATTATCAAAACTGATTGAAAACCTGTTGTACACATGCCTTCTGTCATCTGATTGATAGGTTATACTTTTTTTAGCAAGTAAAATGCCTTTTAGTGCAATTATAAAAATCAGTCAGGTCGTGGTACACATGGCATTTTACTGTGAAATCAAGTATATGTAAAGTAACTATATATGTATGAATGCATATTTTGTCTAAAGTTTCAATAAATTGTTCTATTTTTAAAAAACAAATTCATATGTCAGGCTTTACAGGGTTAAAGTTCATTCGGGGAAGCATGTAGCTGTCATCAGAGTTGGTTTCCCTGCTGTTTTTTAGTTGGTTCAAAATCTAATTAGTGCATTTTTTGAGCATGTTTGTTTGACAGTTTCAAATCTACATGGTAAACATCAATGATTACAAGCCAAAGCCAGGAATATTTTTGGAACCAGTGAGTCCACTTACAACAGCCAAGTTCAGAGGAAATGATGAGCGTAAAACATGACCTTGTTAAAATGAGGTCAAGCAGAAAATTAGGTCAGTCTGTTAAGCAGGGGGCATTTAGGTCAAGTCTCAAAACTTAGTGAGCTACCGATAGCTATGCAGCATTTTTGAGCATTATAGGTACATAATTTTGGGGCAAATCAATAATAAAATGTTCATACATGAATTAAATGTTTAACTTTTTTGTACTGTATATAGTTGCATTTTAACTACAGTATAATGTGCCTACTTACCCTAAATGATTTCAAATCAGGTGTTCAGTTAGGTGTTCATGCATACCTATAATGGTAATGATTGAATTGAACGTCCTATGATGCACCTATGATGGCCTAAAATTATCAAATTGAAAGTTTAATGCACCTATGATGGCCAAAAATGTTCTAATCAGATGTTCAAACAATTGAAATGATTTGTAAATGATGGCCAGAAATGATCTAACTGAACGTTTGAATCTACCTACTTTGGCCAGAAATGTTTGAATGCTCCTATCTTGTCCAAAAACGATAAAATGACTATAATGACCAAAAATTATCTAACTGAATGTGCCTATAATGGCCAAACATATTTGCATGCACCAATGATGGCCAAAAATGATGACATTGAAAGTTTAAATGTGCCTACGATGGCCAAAAGCATGTGAATGCAACTATAGTGTCCAAAAATGGTCAAATCAGATATTCAAATGTGCCCCCGATGGCCCAAAACAATTAAATTAGGTGTTAATGCATGCCTAAAATGGTCAATAATGATTGAATCGGACGTTTGAATGTTCCTATGATGCACCTATGATGGACAAAAATGATCAAATTGAAAGTGTGATGCACCTATGATGGCTAAAAATGCTCTAATCAGATGTTCAAACAATTGAAATGATTTGTAAATGATGGCCAGAAATGATCTAACTGAATTTTTGAATCTACCTACTATGGCCAAAACCATTTGAAAGCTCCTATCATGTCCAAACTACATAAAAAGACTGTAATGACCAAAAATGATTCAGTTGAATGTGCCTATGATGGCCAAACATGTTTGCATGCACCTTTGATGGCCAAAAATCAGATGTTCATACATGCCTATAATGGCCAAAAATTTTCAAATTGAACATTTGAATGTACCTGCAATGGTCCAAAAACATTTTAACGCAGATATGATGGACAAAAATGTTCAAATGTGTAAATGATCGCCAAAAATGATTGACTTTTGAACTTTTGAAAGTGACTGTGAAGGCCAAAAACGTGTGCATGCACTTGTGATGTCCAAACACAATCAAATCAGATGTTTCTTTGTGCCAGTAAGGGCCAAAAAATATTGAATTGAATGTTTGATTGTTCCTATGATGCGCCTATGATGGCCAAAAATGTTCAAATCAGATGTTTAAACATGCATATGATGGTCAGAAATGATCAAATTGAACTTTTGAATCTACCCACTATGGCCAAAAATGTTTAAAGTAAGTGTTAGTAATGTTAGTACAAGGGTCAAAGACATTCAAAACAAAGCATTCAATTCAATTCAACATTCTCACATGCCATGAGGGTCACATTTAAAGCTCCAAAATGTTTGAATGCACCTGTGATTACTCAAAACAATGAAATCGTGCTCCTAAAACATTCAAATTTAGATGTATATCATTATATTCAAACATATGATGGCCAAAAATTATCGAATTGGGCGTTGAATCTACTTACTGTGGACAAAAATGTTTGAATGCACCCATGATGGCCAAAAATGATTAAATTAGATGTTCAAATGTGCCTACAATGGTCAGAAGTATTTTGTTAAGCTGATGTCTATAATGAGTTTGTTTGTGTCTGTAGGCCGTGTATTCAGTGTCCGTGTCTGAAGACGTCCCCTTGAATAAGCAAATCCTCCAGGTCAAAGCCACAGACGCTGACGTGGGCTCAAACGCACAGATCCAGTTCTCCCTGTTCGGTTCTGGAGCAGAAGATTTCATCATACATCCACACACAGGTTTGTGAGTCGCTGGGTTTAAAGAGACATTCTGTTTTTATTGTTGCTGTTTGCTTACAAGTCTCTTTCTCACGCTGTAGGCGAGCTGAGGACAGCCGTGGCACTGGACCGTGAAAAGGTCGCGCAGTACTCTCTGGTTGCCCGTGCAACGGACGGCGGCGGTTTGTGGTGTGAAGCTGAGGTGATGGTGGTTCTCTTGGACGTGAATGACAGTCCTCCGATGTTTAGCATGCCCCATTACACCATTAGCGTCTACGAGAACACCGCCACTAAAGCTCTGCTGACCCGAATACAAGCCATAGACCCTGATCTGGGTACGAGCATGTCATTTTAATGCATTTCAGTTTTGACAGCATGAAAAATTTAGTATTTTAATTAATAGTTGGTAGTAAAAGAGAGTTAACTACTAATATGTAGTTTCAACCATCTAGAAACCAAGTTCATCTCTAAAAACTGAATGTTTTTGGTGTAGTTTTGTAGATATAAAATCCTGCATGTGTTTTATTTTGCAGGTGTTAATCGTAAGGTGGTTTATTCCCTTGTTGACTCGGCGGATGGATTCTTCTCCATTGATAAATCATCCGGGATTGTGGTTCTGGAGCGTTTGTTGGACCGGGAGGTTCAGTCTTCATACCATATAATGGTCCGTGCATCAGATCAAGGCGTTCCCGTTCACCTTTCCTCTCTTGCGAACATCACTATCACAGTTCTGGACATAAATGACAACCCACCCGTGTTTGAGAGGAGGGACTATCTGGCAACACTTCCTGAAGATATCACAGTGGGCACGGAAGTGGTACAGGTTTATGCTGCGAGTAAAGATATTGGCACCAACGCTGATATTTACTACAACATCAGATCCGGAAACCAACAGGGCCATTTCACCATTAACATCAATACAGGTGAGATGCATTACATAAGATTATCTACACTACACAGAAATGTTAAAGGTACACTATCTAACTTTTTTGTGTACAAAATTAACAAAATTTAAATAATGAATCAATACATCATTCCTCCTTCCAAACCTTTGTCTTACCCTGATTCATATGGGTGTGACTAAATCTCGTGCCACGAGATCGCGTGATATTAAAATGTGATGAGATTTCTCGCAGAGTGAAAAGCTGTCTCGCGATATCGGCATGACGCAGCGTGAGGGTGAAATTAGCATAGAATATGACTACTGCTATGTTTACATTACATTACGGTGCCCACCGCGGCACACCCTCCACTGTTGTTTTCCTTTTTTATAGAAAAAAAAAAACCATTTAATTCAGCTGTATAACGGTCACTTAAATTGTAAACTATTGTAAACATCTGCTCTGCTCATCCAGCACGAGCTGCAGAGTCACACACAGTGCAGCAGGAAATCACAGTTCACTGATCACGTGACAAGAGTAAGGCGAGATGACTGACAAGACCATGACAGAGGATTTGTTGCGCAACAGATCCTATAAGCATCTGATAAATGTCTTATCTTGTAGAATGCGTACTCAGCACCGGCGCTTCCTATACACAGATTATGTGCTTTTGCGGATTCGAAAGTGAAAGTAAAACGCGAGCTCCCTGATGCACGCAAATTAGGCTACATACAATGTCTCCCAATATCAGCTGGGCTGTGTAGTTGTGGCCACCTCTTAGCTCTTGTCTCTGTTTTGCTTTTTGAATATTGAGAAAGTACTTTGATTATGGATGCACTTATTGTTCGCACTTTATAAGACTATGGAAAAACTGTTATTTCGTTTTGTTATTTATACTGTTTTTATTTCTATGTTCAATTTGTGGAAAAGAGTTCAATTAGGAGGTCACACATAGCTTCAATCAGAAGTTCTGGAATCTCTTCATGTACAGTAAGGTCTGAAGAGACTCAGGTGAAATCATACAGGAGAGAAGCCAGTCAGTTGAGTTTGTGGCAAAATCTTTTACAGTGCTTGTATATTGTTGTCTTTCAATGCATATGATAATTCATACTCAGAAAGTAGAGCTGAAATGACATTCATTACAAGATGATTTGTTAAAACATTTCAAAATGCACCTGCAGACTATTTTTCCAGTCATGAATTGTGTCATTGAGGAGTTCTTCAAAAATCTTGTCTGTTCTCGTGAACACCATCCTGTGTCTCGTCTCGTCTCAAGAGCTAAGTGTCTCATCACATCCCTAATGATTCACTATGGTGGTAAGCCTATTATAAGTGTTTATATTTTAGACAGAGGCCGGATGGTATTTTCCAGAAATTGCGTACAAACGTCACTCGCCCATGTGTGTCTCGTCATACCCGTAAATAGAGAAGTTGCTCTGGCTACTTTGACACGTGTATGGTGTAGAAGTGGCAGAAGTTAATTGTCACAACGAGCGAGAATGGTTAACATGGAGCACGATAAATCTCGATCATCCGGGAAATCAAACAAACGCAGAACAGAGGAGAGTATGCTGGCAAAAAGAGAAAGTGACAGAGTTCGTAATAAAACAAGAATCAACATTGGCTTGGCTTTTCAGAGATGGCGAGATTGAAATGTTGTAAAAGCGATGCAGAGACAGCATTTTTATTACTCAACAGGTGAGTAAGGTATTTTAATAACAGATAAGTTGCCATATGTAGCTCTCTAACAGAGTTCATTGTAAAGCATTATCTATTGTGAAGAGTCATTTCATTATGGTTGTTGTAGCGCTATGCTGGAATTAATATAGGAAATGCTGTGTCTATTAATGGGTAAAGCTATAGTAACGTCTTCAGCTAGTCAGCTTGAGATTCTTTCCATCTAAACTGGTTATATCTCTTAAGCCTAATAGTGAATGTTTTATAAGCAGTAGGATAATCTCTCTCTCTTTTTTAGTTATGAGAAAGAACCATAGAGCTGAAGCACAACCAAAACAAATTTCTTCTGCAAAATGCATGCATATTTTTTTTAACCGCTAAAGGGCCAAAAGTTACATAGTGTACTTTTTAAATTAGTTGTTCAAATGTGCATATGATAGCCAAAAGTTATCAAATTGAATGTATGAAGTTGGCTACAATATTTTTTTTTTTATTTAATTGATATAATTATAATAAAAAATAATTGTTTATAAAATATATCTGATATTAAGTCTGTAATGAGTTATGTTTACCCTTATACCCAATACAGGTGCCATCTCTGTATCTCGACCGCTAGACTTTGAGTCCTGCAAGGATTATTTCCTTACGGTGGAGGCCACGGATGGCGGCACTCCACCCCTCAGTGCTGTTACCATGGTGAACATCAACCTGACAGATGTCAATGACAACGCCCCCATGTTCAGCCGTGACGCCTACAGCGTGTCTATTAGTGAGGATGCTAACATAGGAGACACCGTGATCAAGGTAACCGGTTGTGAAATTCACATCAGTCTTATTTTTTGTCTTTTGAGATCCGCATTATAATTTGGTCGTTTCTCATGCCTAGGTGACTGCGGAAGACGTCGACAGCCATGCGAACGGTGACATCCTGTATTCCATTGTCAGTGGCGACCGGGAAAACCAGTTCTTTATTGAGCCAATCACAGGCCAGATCAAAGTCAACAAGCAGCTAGATCGAGAAACGGTGAGGAACGTGGGACAAAATCCTACAAAGACTTTATTTTAAATGACACAGATCAGGGAACAGCCAAAGACGAGAAGAAATCAAATCCTTGAAGGCAGACACCCACACATGAAAAGCCTTTAATAACAGACATGGTTATAGGGATTAATTTATAATGAAAGATTCTCCTTGTGTCTGAGATTAAGATAATGGTATTACACCTGTAAAACTGTTACATAATAGATAAAAAAGCCTGGAGAGATGATCATTGATCAAGTGACAGACAGATTCTGCTACATTTTTAACACATAAATTTGGCCTATTTTGCTTCAAACTTCATTTATATTTTCAGGGGTGAAAATTTCCAAAGAAACCAAATACACATTACAGAAATGTTAAAATATAGAAACAAATAAACAAACAATACAATGAATAAGGTGCACAAAGGAGCACAAAAATGTTTTATCACTGCGACCACTAGATGGGGCTAAAGCTTCTTTAGATGATATGCAAAGCTTCCTTTTTTACTCTCATGTCAATTAGCTTAATGAAGTCATTGTTGTTTTCAGCTTACTTAGTCTGTTCAATTATAGATGGTTAAAGGGGGTCAGATCATTTTCTGGCTCTTTTGAAATTTGACTTTGATGTATGATGTAGACTCTTTTAACTTTCAGTGTAAATCCTCTCCAAAGCCCATTAATTGTAACTAAGCTGCAAAAAAGAGAGAAAATATAATGATTAATTTAGAAAAAGAATCTGTTCTAAATAGTCTTTAACATTATACGTGGAGTTTTGGGAGAAAATAAAATGCCTTTGAACAGAGAGGAAAAGCAAATGAGAATTAAAACTCTAGGCTGAGAAAATTCAAAATGGCTGACTTCCTGTTGTGTTTAGGGCTTCTCTCCAAGAGACTTTTTTGTAGGTATTGCATGTATGTACCGAATTTCGTACACTTGCATGAAACATAGTGGGAGGGGCACTTCATTGAAATTTTGTAAGTAGTACTATCGAGCCGTTTTGCCACACCTAATTCTGAAACCCATATCAGATGTAAATTTTCGTCAGTGCTGACGAGTTTGAGCATGTTTAGGCCCTCAGAAATGCGAGGCCCTCATTTCGGAGAAGAAGAAAAAGCAATTAACACCATCGGTCTTCTGGCCCTAAATAATAAAAAGAAGAGAGACTGGCAGCAAAAATGAGTTACAAACTGAGTTTGTGTGTCTGCATGTATAGAGCTTCAGATGATCTGTCAGCTTCTCATGGACTATTTATGACACAGTCAAAGTGAAAGAGAATATATAGATGTGTGTTCATCTTTTTTGACTTTGTATTCTCTTTTCATCTCTTATTCTGTATGTTTAAACCTGTATGTCTCTCTCTCTCTCTCTCTCTCTCTCTCTGTATCTATAGATGGCTAGTTACTCGTTGTCCATCAGAGCTCTTGACAGCGGGACGCCAGCCATGTCCTCAACCGTTCAGGTCAACATCGACATCTCTGACGTCAACGACAACCCGCCCACCTTCACCCCAGCCAATCACACTGCGGTTATACAGGTATGAGAATGAGCGATGGGTAAATCAACCAATCACATCCGAGTGATTTCATCAGTTTAACACGAGCTTTACTCAACAACAGGAGAACAAGCCTTTGGGAACGAGTGTCCTGCAGCTGTCCGTCATTGATAAGGACGCCAGCCACAACGGCCCCCCTTTTAATTTCCGTATCCTGTCAGGAAATGAGGGGGCGTGGTTTAAACTGGATAGAGAGGGGCTGTTGACGTCCAATCAGGTGTTTCGTAGGTCAGAAGGCACAGAATACGTCATTCACGTGCAGGTAATGAGAAATGCTGGATAAAAATTTGCTTAGTTTCACAGAAAGCAAGTTGTTTGATGAACAGAAAGTTTAAGAGCAGCAATTTTTTTTTTTTTTAAATAAATATATTTATAAAACATTATAACACATACAAACATTACAAATATCTTACTGTCAGTTACTTATATGATTTATGCAAATGACATGGACAATTATTATATTTGAAAATAAGCTGCATTTTAATCATATCTCACAAAAATACAATTCTAATAATCTTTCTGGATCCTCTAATTGTTCTGTTTTGATTGACGCTTGATTCAGCCAATCACTGTCTGCTGTTTCACACTATAGGCCAGTGATTCGGGTAGGCCGCCCCTGTCATCGATGGCGAGCGTGTTGGTGCGTGTAATAGAGGAGAGCGTTCACAAGCCAGTGGCATCACCTTTACACGTACACATCGTAACCATGGAGGACGAGTTTCCAGGAGGTGTAATCGGTCAGATACATGCGACAGACCAGGACGCATTTGATATACTGACTTACGGACACACACACCAGCAGAGCAGCCTTTTCAAGGTAAATGAGTGTGGTTTGCCTTTTTTAATACAACGTCATATTTTTGTTTTGACAGTTTTTCATCTTTTGGATCAGGGGTTCCCAAATTTTTTAGTCTGCTAAACCCCTACAACTTAAATTTTTCACTTTGAGATTTAAATAAATGGAATTAATAATGGAATTTTATAAACTGGAAGTGTTGTATTTTAATTGTTTATCACTACCAATCAAAAGTAGTAATTTTTACAATTTTTTTTTACATTTTACATTTTAGAACAACAATAAAGTCATCAAAACTATGAAAATAACAGTGGAAATTATGTAAGACCAAAAAAATAAATAAATAAATAAATCTTGAATCTTACACTTTAGCATTTTTTTTTTCAAGGTTCATGCTTAAACTTTTTTATTTTAGTTTTGTGTTCTTAAAATATGCATAATATCTCATTTTAAGCATTTAAGTATATAATTATGAGAATCATAACTGCTCAGACTGTTAATTCTAATGTGTATATTTACTAAAATGTTATTTTACTCATTGAACTTCATCAGACATGGTCAAAAACAACTAAACTAATTTTGATTTCAAGGGGTCATTTGTGAATCTATTTCTTGTATTGTTATGTGTGGTTACACTTTATTTGGTAACACTTTATTTCACTGTGTCATTGTTACATATGTTACATATAGTTACTATATTAATAACTATAAATTATGCATAAACGCAGCTAATCCTAAACCAAACCAAACCCTAATCCTAACCCTATAATAAGTACATGTAGTTACTAAATTTTACTCAGTGACAAAGACACCTTAAAATAAAGTGTAACCATGTTACAGTGAAATTATACATCTAAGTGTGCATCTGAGTAATAATAATTAACTACTATAGGATGTACTTACTACACTTGCTACACAATGTACTTACTATAGGATTAGGGTTTGGTTTAGGGTTAACTGTGTGTAATTGTGCATAATTTAGTTATTACTACATTAACTATATGTAACGTGTAACAAGTCTTACCTTATGTTTTTTGACATGTGTCTGTTTTTCTCTCTCAGGTCAGCCCTCGAGATGGTCGAATCATCGCTCTGAGCGGGTTGGATGCGGGCCGCTACACCCTCAACGCTACTGTAACAGACGGCCGTTTCACCGTGAGCGTGCCTGTGAGCGTGCACGTGGAGCAGGCCTCGGTTGAGATGCTCCATGACGCCGTGACGATACGTTTCGACCGCGTCTCCCCTCACGACTTCGTGTCCCGTCACCTCCCCTCGGTCAAGCGTGTCCTGTCCAGTGTCATGGCGACACAACGCCCCGACGCTCTGCACGTGCTCAGTGTGCAGCCCGTGGAATCCACAGGGCAGCTGGACCTGCTGGTGGCTGTGGAGACAGCGGAAGGAGGCGGGTTCTATAAGGCAGCATTCGTGACGCAGAAGCTGAGCTCTGCACGACGCCAGCTGGACCAGGTTTTGAGGGTGTCGGCGGTTCTGGATAAGAACTGCTCGGGTCTGGACTGCAGGGAGGCCCAGTGTGAACAAACTATCACGCTGGACTCGCACAGTCTGCTCACGTACAGCTCTACCAAAAGCAGCTTTGTGTCGCCCAAGTTTCACAGGAACACACGATGCTTGTGCAGCGGTGAGTGTTTAACTCCTTTCACACAGCAATCCTGGTAAATGATGACTTAAAAACACAAATGTGCTGTTCACACAAGCAATGGCGTTCTGTCTTTTACCGGTAAGATACTGTTCAATCATCAGTACCAAAATACCAGTTAACTCTCTGATGTCAGTCATTGGAAATTACCTTTAAATGCTGAGCTGTTTTCTCCATCCACCTGGATGAGGAGAAATGCATTTTTTTTATACTTCTGAGTGACAAGCATAAGGAGATGATCACACAGAATAACTTTCTATAACTTTTACTGTTATTTGCTGACATCAAAGTTGGTTTACCTGATTGCTGTTTGCGCATTTCACTCTTATGGTGTTTTTTTGTTTTTCTTTTTTTCTTTTTCGGGACCAGAAGGATAGTTCCGCATCACATTCTCATCGAAGTTGTAAACATTGCCATGCTTTTTGACACGAGGGGGAGATGGGCCAACCTTGCGTAATTTGCAGGGCCCTACACAACTTGCGTAGTGAGCGTATAGGGCTGCTCGGCTCTGCTGCATGAAAAAAACAGAGTTTTGAGTTGTTTTCGCAGATCCATGTGGACAGGGATCGTTTTGACAGCGTTGTCATCTGTAAGCGAATTTTAGTACATTGTTGTTGTGTAAACCTACCCTTACACTCTATATAAAAGCAGTGCTAACCTATGTCTCATGTGTAAAACATTCCTTGACACAAAGTTAAAAGTGGTCTGAACCCAGTGTTTAAAAGAGTGAAGCGCAGTGTGAAAAACCCTTACATAAGCTCACCTATTGAAGATGCACTCTTGAACATGGGCCATGTCCTTACATTCAAAAACAGTATGAACAGAAACACGTCCATTTAAATTAGGCTAGTTATTTGTGGTCAATAATATCTCCTATAATTCAGGGTAACAGTACAGCACTACTTGTTTTGCAATCGTAATTTCTTCTCTTTCTCTCAGACGGGAGTTGTTCTGCTGCGTCGGAGGTGTGTGCGGATATGAGATGTCCTGGTGACATGCAGTGTGTCGGAACGGACAGCAGCAGGGGGCCGTACGTGTGCCAGTGTCCACCGGGGAAACTGGGAGAGTGTGCAGGTGACCTTTGACTCTTGTGTAAAGCCTCTTTATATATCATAAATAATGTAGCACCTTCTGGAAATATTTGCGTTTTTTTTTTTTTTCTCTCTGTGTTCTTCAGGACACACCTCTCTGAGCTTCTCTGGGAACAGTTATATCAAGTACAGAGTGACGGATGCGGAGAGAAGCGGAGAGATGAAGTTAGCCCTCCGGATCAGAACGCTGCAGAGCAAAGGAATCATCATGTACACGCGTGTAGATCCGTGCAGCGTGCTGAAGGTACTGCGCTCACTTTTATACTCAATAAAACATGCAAACACACACTTACATGCCCATCATTCATTAACTTTGTTCTAATTACTGTTTAACATGGAAATCAGGTTAATGTTGAAGAGTTATGAAACCCTAAAACATATTTTTGGGAGGTTAACAGGCACGTACACTACTGTTTAAGAAGTCTCTCAACTAGGCTGATCAAAAATACAGGAATATTGTGAAATACTACCATTTAAAATAACTGTTTTCTATTTGAATATAATGTAAAATGTCATTTATTCCTGCATTTTCAGCATCATTACTCCTATCTTTTGTGTCACGTGATCCTTCAGAAATCATAATAATCTGCTGATTTGATGCTCAAAAAACATTTCTTCTTATTATTGTCTTTGATCAATTTAATGTATCGTTGCTGAATAAAAGTATTAATTTCTTTTATTAAAAGAAAACGTATTGACCCCAAACTTTTGAGCGGTAGTCAATTTGTTTCACATTATTGAAAACAATTGTTTTTTTTTTTGTTTGTTTTGGTATTTTTGTTTTTTAAATGTTTTTGGAGCCTTTTTGTTTTTCCATTTAAAAATGGAATTTTGATACAAATTTCCTGATTTGATTTGATTCAATTCTGATTCATTTGGATATATTTTAGTTATAATACTCTTTTTGCGCTTAAAAGGTTAGTTCACCCAAAAATGAAAATTCTGTCATTAATTACTCTTGTGTCGTTCCACACCCGTAAGATCTTCGTTCATCTTCAGAACACAAATTAAGATATTTTTGATAAAATCCGATGGCTCAGTGAGGCCGGCATTGCCAGCAAGATAATTTACACTTTCAGATGCCCAGAAAGCTACTAAAGACTTATTTAAAACAGTTCATGTGACTACAGTGGTTGAACCTTAATGTTATGAAGCGACGAGAATACTTTTTATGCGCCAAAAAAAAAAAAAAAACGACTTTATTCAACAATATCTAGTGATGGGCGATTTCAAAACACTGCTTCATGAAGCTTCAAATCTTTTGTTTCAAATCAGTGGTTCGGAGCGTGTATCAAACTGCCAAAGTCGCGTGATTTCGGTAAACGAGGCTTTGTTACGTGATAAGTGTTTCTATATTTCAATGGTTCACCACTGGGGGGCGTGACTTTGGCATTTTGATACACAATCCGAATCACTGATTCGAAACAAAAGATTCGTAAAGCTTCGAAGCTTCATGAAGCAGTGTTTTGAAATCGCCCATCACTAGATATTGTTGAATAAAGTCGTTATTTTGTTTTTTTGACACACAAAAAGTATTCTCGTCGCTTCATAACATTAAGGTTGAACCACTGTAGTCACATGAACTGTTTTAAATATGTCTTCAGTAGCTTTCTGGTCATCTAAAAGTGTTAATTATCTTGCTGTCAATGGAGGCCTTACTGAGCCATCGGATTTTATCAAAAATATCTTAATTTGTGTTCCGAAGATGAATGAAGATCTTACAGGTGTGGAACGACATGAAGGTGAGTAATTAATGACAGAATTTTCATTTTTGGGTGAACTAACCCTTTAATATTCTGCCATATTATTATCTTGAATGCACTGACACAATTGGATGAGAACTGAACTGAGCTAGATGATGACATCACTGTTTTTCTCCAGAGCTGCTTTTATAGCTGAATTGATAGTTTTCACGTGACGTCACGCTCTGAGGGGAACGCCCCCCTGGCGGGCAAAACAATGCTTTCCTCCATTGCCTGCCTGTCATTTTTACCAGGTTTGTAGTAAGATCTAATGCAGTAAGACAGTGATATTAAAAGACCAAATTCAATATGCACCTCATTGATTATGCATACTTTGTACAGGCAAACAATTGAACACAGAATATTGATGTAACACGAGGTTTCTCGTTAAGCGTTTTTTCCCATCGAAAACCATTATAAAGAAAAAGCGTTGTGTTCACATTCTGGGCTCATCTGCTCGCCTGTATATAGGCATCATCAAAAAGGGTTCAACTGAATTTGATCTTTTAATATCACTCTTTTAGTACATTAAGGCACTTTAAGGGTGGGTTGCACAAAGGATTCTTTAGCCTGGCGTCGGTTCACCCTCCGCCTATGCTGCTTGATCATCCCTTTAATTTCTGCATTTAAAATCTATTTAAAATGAAGTGGTGCAACAAAACTCAATTTAAAATAAAACCCAGATCAACAAATCCTTGATTAGTGTTAAACTTTGCCGAATTTAATCCTTATATTGGTGCAATACCCACCCTGGTGTTTTTCATGTTAGCTTTTTAAAAAATCGTCCCGCTGTATTCAGTGATTGAAATCACTGCAGGTGCTGTATATGGATCACAAGTGCCCAAAACTTGCATCTTGTTCACATATTTTTGTTTTTAAGATGGAAAATTGACAGACTTGTGCTGCTGTTACATGGCTGTTTTGCCCGCCAGGGCTCCGCGACAGTCACGTGACTGAAAACTATGAATTGAACGCATTTCATAGTTGATGAACTCTACACAGTTATAGAACCGAACTGAATCAATACTGAACTGATTTCAATTGAATGATGACCGTTTACTGTTGTCTTTTAAGAGTTGCTTTACAGCAAAATTTAATTCAACATAGACTGACTGTATCTACATTTGATTGACAGATCGAAGAGGGAAAGTTGTGGTTCCAGTTGGATTGCAGCAACAGTCCCAGGAGCATCGGGATCTCTGGCCGACCAGTTAACGACGGGAACTGGCATCACGTGGTCCTGGAGTTGCGTGGAAACTACAGCAGTCTCTCGCTAGACGACATGTACGTGGAACGACGGCTGGCCACGGCCAAATACCGTCCTTTGGGAGCAGATTTGTCCATTTATTTTGGAGCGCAGGTGTCGCCTCCGGATGGCCGTAGCTTGACGGAAAGGAAAGGTCCGCGGGTTACCAATGGCTTTCAGGGCTGTCTAGACTCTGTGGTTCTGAACGATAACGAACTCCCGCTGCAGAACAAACGCAGCCCGTACGCAGAGGTGGTGGGACTGACAGACCTCAAGTTGGGATGCGTTCTCTATCCGGACGCGTGTGAAGCCCAGCCATGCCTCAACGGTGCCACCTGCATCAGCCTGCCGTCTGGAGGTGAGAGTGTGTGTGTGTTTGAGAGCGTGCATGCATGTCCAAGCCCTCTAGAAATGTCTGTTTTTAGGATTGCGGTGTGATTCATCTTAATGTTATAATTAATCCTCCTGGTTGCTTCAATTACTCTTCAGTTAATCTGCTTCTGTGATGTAATTACTCTGGTTAATAAGCTTTGCTCAGTTTTGGCTTCAGTCAAATCAGCTTAGCTTCTGTCTGCTCAGTGAAGCTCTAATTCACATCTACTGAGTCTGATGGAGACCAAATGACCAATTATGATGATTAAATCAGCTACTGCTTTCCACATGGTCCCTACTAAATCTCGTCTCTTCTTATCTTCTGTTCTCTCTTTTTTCTTTGCATTTCTTCTAGTCTTCCCTTTTTGTCTTTCCTCTCATCTCCTCTCTTCTCTTCTTGTCTCCTCTGATCTCTTCTCTTCTCCTCTTCTCTCGTCTCCTTTCGTCTACTCTCATCTCGTCTCTTCTTTCATCTCTTCTATTCTCCCCTCATCTCCTCTTCTCTCCTCTCATCTCATCTCTTCTCGCCTCTAATCTCTTCTCCTCTTGTGTCTTTTCTCCTCTCATCTCCCCTTATCTCGTCTCTTCTCCCCTCGTCTCCTCTCATTTCCTCTTCTCTCCTCCCGCCTCTTCTCTGCACTCGTCTCTTCTCCTCTCACCTCCTCTCCTCTTGTCTCTTTCTCATTTCATCTCTTCTCTTCTCCCCTCATCTCCTCTCATTTCCTCGCCCCTCTTCTCTCATCTCCTCTCTTCTCATCTCGTCTCTTCTCCTCTTGTCTCTTCTCTCATCTCGCCTCTTCCCTTCTCCCTTTGTCTCCTCTCATTTCCTTTCCTCTCCTCTCCACTTTTCTCCTCTCTACTCTCGTCTCCTCTCGTCTCGTCTCTTCTCCTCTCGTCTCTTCTCCTCTTGTCTTTTCTCCTCTCATCTCCTCTTATCTCGTCTCTTCTCCCCCCGTCTCCTCTCATTTCCTCTCCTCTCATCTCATCTCTTCTCTTCTCCCCTTGTCTCCTCTCATTTCCTTTCCTCTCATTTCTTCTCCTCTTGTCTTCCTCCTCTCCTCTCCTCTCTTCTTGTATCTTCTCTTTTTTCACATAGTACTGTCCCTTCTCATCTGTTTTTGTCTAGTCTCTTCTTGTCTCATCTATTCTCATTTAATGTCATCTTGTCTCTTCTCTCTTTGTCTCTTCTCATTGATTAATTCTACTCGTCTTTTTTCTCATTTCATGTCCTTTCTTGTCTCTTTTCTTCTCCTCTCATCTATTCAAATTTCATCTCTTCTCATCTCATGTCTCATCTATTCTTTACATCTTGTCTTATCTTTTTCTCCTCTTCTCTCTTTGTCCCTTCTCATCTATTATTTTCTTCTTTAGTCTTGTCTCTTCTCATCTCTTTTCATCTCTCTAATCTCGTTTAATATTTTCTCCTTTAGTCTCATCTCTGCGCTTCTCATCTCGATCCTTTTCATCCCTTCATCACTTTACTCTTTTCTTTTATTCTCTCAACTTGTCTCATCTTGTTTCCCTTCTCATCTCCTCTGCCTGACTGTAGTCATTTCTCTCTTTCACTCGTTCACTGGCTCTGATGAATGGAGCAGTGTGTTGTGGGAGTTGCAGTGTTGTGCCATACACATCCTCTTTGAAAAGGTCGTTTGTGCAGGAGTGTCTGCCAGACGTGTGTTTGTTTGTTTGTTTTTGTGGGTAGACCTGATAAAACCAGCGCACTGTTTACTCACTGACATTTTCCACGCGATTTCCCACCGGCGTGTGAGCGTGTGTCTGTGCGATTGTTTTGCAATTCATGAACAAACAATCTGCCTTGTGTGTCTCTCTCAGGTTATTCCTGCAGTTGCAGTGCTCTGTACACTGGAGGGCGCTGTGAGACAGAGATCAGCGTGTGCATGCCAAACCCATGTCAGAACGGCGGCGTGTGTAAACCCATCGGAAACGCCTTCATCTGCAGCTGCAAGAGAGGATACACCGGTGCAACGTCAGTTTACCAACATTTCAACTATGTCATTTTAGTTATTCAGCCCACATGATGCTTGAAAGAATGTTTTACATTCTAAACTAAACCAGAAAAAAACAATTGTCTTATAAAAATGTGTGTGTGTGTGTGTGTGTGTGTGTGTGTATATATATATATATATATATATATATATATATATATATATATAATTTAATTATTTTAATGTTGTATACAAAATAATAGGTACTGATTTAGATACTGATTTATATGACTTTATGTATATATATATATATATATATATATATATATATATATATCTCTCTAATGTATAATGTTAATAATTTTAGAATATATAAAGTATAACAAATTTTTATTATTCTATTTATTATTATTATTATTATTATTATTACACACTTATAAAAATAACATTAATGTATTTGTATATTTATTTATAATTGTATTTCATGCTTAAAATATGTAATTATATATTTTTTAAATAATACAGAGTTCTTAAATTGTTAGCAGAATAATGATAGTTACATGAAATTTTTTAATTATTCTATTTACATTTAAACTAGTGCTGTCAATCAATTAAAAAAAAAAAAATAACTCGATCAAAAAAAGTTTTGTGATTAATCGCAATTAAAAGCACAATTTTTTTAATACATTTTTTTAATATATTTTATAATGTAATAATTTCACAGTTAATCTCCAAATTAAAACAACAAAGACAGTATATTTTAAATACTTGTTTAATGGCATCTTTTTATGAATGAAGGCCAGTATCACTGATACTAATACTGCTACTGGTGTCTCGATGAAATAGATTTTTTTTCCCCAAATTTAAACATGAATTATAGCCATTCAACATTACAGTTGTTACGGTTGGTTGCGGCAGTGATGAGTCAGAATCGGACTTCCACATAAAACGGGTTTATTAAACAAAGAAACAGAACAACCATACCAAAAGCAAACATAAGAACGGACAATGAGTGCAGGGAAGTGAGTCCATTATAAAGGGTGTACAGATGATCAGGAGCAGGTGCAGGTAATCCGTGAACTGGAGAGTGATGCGGAAGTGAGTACAGGTGTGAATCAGGGAGGATGATGGGAGATGGAGTCCGGGACAGGAGGGAACTGTGACAGTACCTCCCCCTCCTGGTAGGCGCGTCCTCCCGCCATGGATGGAACAACCGGGGAGGGGGGGTGGGCGCCCTGGAGACCTACACGCAGGTGAGGATGGAGGTGCAGGCAGGTGCGGAGGTCTCAAGGGCGGGTCTAGGAGCTCGGGCGGCCATGGCGGGTCAGGAGCCCCACCCACATGTTCCCCACCCATGGGTACATAGCCCCCCCCCCCCCCAAAAAAAATATTTTGGGAGTTTCAGGGGTGGCAGGAAGGGCTCGTGGAATTGAGCAGGTTCATGGGCTGGAGCGGGCTTGTGGGGAAGCGGAGTGGCAGGTTCAGTCCAAAAGTCAATGAGCCACTGATCCTCCTCTGGTGAGGGCTCAGGCTTGGCGGCGGCCATTTCATGGCGGGCCTTCAATGCGGCGGCGGCCATTTTCTTAGACGGTTTGGGCTTCACGGAGGCCATCTTCCTTGGCGGCTTGGGTCTAGCGGTGGCCATCCTCTTGGTTGGCTTAGGGATAGGCAGGACCAGATGGGAAGACCCACTGGAGGGATATGTGGAGGAAACTGGCTGTGGGTGAACTGACCAGGCCACGTGTTTTTCTGAGGGGACTGGACGAGGGTGATATGTCTTTTCTTGAACTTCTTCAATTTTCGAAATCAGAACCATTTAAAAAAGAGAATCAGACTAATAAGTGGAGCGTTAAGTGGAGCATCTGGCCAGCCCACCAAGCAAGAGAGCTAAGAAAATTCCTCCACGTACATCTCCAGCGGGCGACCGTCCTGCCTAATGGTCCATAGGCGGGCCACCGCTGAGATGTTGGACTTCTGTTCAGCAGGAGGAATCGGGATGATGAAGATCCCCATCTTCATGTAGAAGTCCTCGCAGTTAGGTTGTTACGGTTGGTTGCGGCAGTGATGAGTCAGAATCGGACTTCCACATAAAACGGGTTTATTAAACAAAGAAACAGAACAACCACACCAAAAGCAAACATAAGAACAGACAATGAGTGCAGGGAAGTGAGTCCATTATAAAGGGTGTACAGATGATCAGGAGCAGGTGCAGGTAATCCATGAACTGGAGAGTGATGCGGAAGTGAGTACAGGTGTGAATCAGGGAGGATGATGGGAGATGGAGTCCGGGACAGGAGGGAACTGTGACAACAGTGTAATTGAAAGCTATCATTTTTTACATTTATTAGGCTTCAAAAATATAACAACTTTTAATTTAAGTAAACTTAGAACAATCCTCACATAAACCCATAATAAATGTCATATTTACCATATTTACCTGTAAATATAGATTAATCATTATTACGAAATTTTTTTAGTCAAGAGCAGAGTAATTTTCTCTTTTAACTTTTGTTCTTTCAATATCTTCAATGACAGACGGCATTAGTGGTTGCTGTCACTTTAAGAGCTGCCGCTGCTGCACATAACGCAGATCTCACACGCGTCCCTCTTTCTCACAACTCTTTACTTTCGTTTTAAGACTTTATTTAACTCATTCAAGGCTGCTCTTATGAGGATACTCGACAAAACAGATATTTTTGGCATTATTGTGTGTGTTATTGTTCGTTCAAGCGTGACAGAGAACTCGATTCTGGTGCGCCGTCCATGCGCTCGATGTTGCACGTCTTTCTGTGCTTCGTGTGTGTGACAGGACATTCACAGACGGCACGTTCTCTTTTTCTTTTGCCGCACTTAAATGGTTTAAAAGCATTTGCATGAATAAGAGTGATCATATATTGTAATGCTAGCCAAAGGATGACAGAAAAAAATGGATGCTGCGTTAATATTTTTAATGCGTTAAACTGGAAAAACATTAACCGCATGAGTTAACGCATTAACGTTGACAGCACTAATTTAAACTTGTTAATATTATAATATTATTATTGTATTAGTGTAATATTTTATGTATTACAAAAAGCACCTCAATAATTTAAAGTCAATTTTTTAACAACACAAGTTTTACACTCCATATAACAACAAGTCAATAACAAACCATTTTTAAATCTAGTTTGTCTAATCTGCCTAGGGGCTATTGCACCTTTAACAGTATTTTATAGGTTAGTTAACAAGCATCCAAATACTGTGTGTGATTTTCTTTTTTTGTGTAGTCGTAAACAACGACGCTGTGTCTGTTTGACGCACGTTGTGAATTAGATTAATGAACTTAAACTTCCCAAATTCAAGAGCTGCCAGCAGAAATTAATAACCAGCGTCTGTTCCTTTCTAAAACACGTACACAAGTCTGTTTCTGCTGGCACCACACTGTGAAAAACTGGCACAGTCTTAGCACTGACTTGCTTGCCATGTTTGCATACATATTCTTTCTTTCATTTCCTCTGTGTACATTTTTAAGCAGTCGATATAATGCGTTTTTGAATTGTTCACTGAGGGGGACTGTTGCTCAATCTGTGGCCACAAGATGGTGGCATCAATCTATCTGTGTTTGAGTAGCATTGGTCTTTTTTAAAAGATCATTTTATGCCTCTCTCTGCATAGAGGAGATTATACTGCTGCAGTCTCTCTTGGCTTATGCTAATGTAGTTCATTACAGACCACAGACACTTTTATTCGGTCGTTTAGCACTATTGACGCGAATAAAAACAGACATTAGAAAACTTTAAACACTGCCTTTCATGCACCTGCGGGGTGTCTTTAGTCAAGTCAAGTATATACACACACACACACACACACACACACACACACACACACCAATCAGGCATAACATTATGACCACTGACAGGCGAAGTCCATAACACTGATCATCTCTTCATCACGGCACCTGTTAGTGGGTGGGATATATTAGGCAGCAAGCGAACATTTTGTCCTCAAAGTTGATGTGTTAGAAGCAGAAAAAATGGGCAAGCGAAAGGATTTAAGCGAGTTTGACAAGGGCCAAATTGTGATGGCTAGACTACTGGGTCAGAGCATCTCCAAAACTGCAGCTCTTGTGGGGTGTTCCCAGTCTGCAGTGGTCAGTATCTGTCAAAAGTGGTTCAAGGATGGAACAGTGGTGAACCAGTGACAGGCTCATTGATGCACGTAGGGAGTGAAGGCTGGCCCGTGTGGACCGATCCAACAGACGAGCTACTGTAGCTCAAATTGCCCAAGAAGTTAATGCTGGTTCTGATAGAAAGGTGTCAGAATACACAGTGCATCGCAGTTTGTTGCGTATGGAGCTGCATAGCCGCAGACCAGTCAGGGTGCCCATGCTGACCCCTGTCCATCCCCGAAAGCGCCAACATTTTTATTATATATATTATAGTATTATTATACATTAGCATTATTTTACTTATGCTGGATTATTATAATTGTTTTCTCAGCCTTGATTACCTCAAATCTTGTTTATAAAGCAGTGAAACTTGCATTTTGATGAAAATTTGATGAAAAGACCAGCGATATTTATTATGTAAGTAAATAAGGTCACATTTGATTTCACATTGTCTTTAATGAGTCTTTGAAACATGATAATTAGCTCCCAAAAATGGTGGGAACAAAAGTAGTGTTTTGTTTTTGTTTTTTTGTCCTAACCAGCTCTGACAGTTTGCTTACTTTCTAACTGCCGACACAGAAATCTCGCTGGTCCAAAATCCAGCTCCAAAAGTGTAACTACGATAAGTCCTGATTGGCTGTTTTTGTGTGTTGTCTTGCAGCATTTTCACTTTCAGTGTAGACAGACAGATTACTTTAGGCTGTAAACTAATCCCATCATGCCTGCTTTCGGACACACTGTCAGTTTTTTTATTGACTGAGGCATTTCTGCAGAGTCACAATAAATTTTCTAGCAGGCCAAGGATACTAAACTGATGCAGTAAAAACCCAGTGGGCCACAATAACCACTGAGCGTTTACTTCTCCTCTGCAGGTGTGAAGAGGACGTGAACGAATGTGAACGCGAGCTGTGCGAGAACGGCGGCGTGTGCGTCAACACTTTCGGCTCCTTCTACTGCAACTGCACACCGGGTTTCGTGGGCAGCGCTTGTTCTGTTCGTCCGGTGTTAGTTCCGGACATGCAGGCCGGCCACGCCTACGTCGGGAAGGAGGAGCTTATCGGCATCGCCGTCGTTCTCTTCCTCATCCTCACCCTCATCCTTCTCTTCATCGCCTTCCGGAAAAAGGTATTCCAGAAGAGCTATTCCCGGAATAACCTCTCCATGGTTCAGGATCCGGCTACAGCCGCCCTGCTGCACAAAGCCAACGGTGGGCACTACCCGCCGCTGCGCTGTGCCATCGGAGAGCCCATCAGCCTGTACACAGAAGGAAGCCTGACCGGCCCGCCTCAGGTCCCCGTCAGGCCGATGGCGTACACACCTTGTTTCCCCGGAGACCCTCGGGGAACTCTAGAGAAGAGGCCAGGGGATGGCCGAGGCCCGGAGCTGACGGAAATGAGCACTTTTCATCCATCGGAGTCACCACGGATACTGGGAGGAACCAACCGGAGGGGCGTGGTGGTGTGCAGCGTTGCGCCCAATTTGCCGCCGGTTTCGCCGTGCCGGTCTGACTGTGATTCCCTACGGAAGAGCCCCTGGGAAGATGAGGGTAAGTGTAATATCTGTGTTGTATTTGTGTGTGTGTGTGTAATTGAGGTTAAAATATATTTATAAATATAATTTTAATATATTATATGATTGGAATATTAATAGAAGAAGAAGAATTGTGCATGTATATTCAAACTTAACTAAGAAAAAAAAATCTAATCTATTTAATAAAAGATCCCCAAATGAAGAAAATTGTATGACTTTTATTTGTTTATTTGTTTGTTTGTTTGATTATCTTTCTTTTTTTTTACAAAACTTTTTAAATATTAGATTTTTTTATTTCCTGTAATATTTCCCAAATTCTACCTTTCTTTTCTTAAATTAAATATATGTATCAATATAATAATATTAAAATCATATATATTAAAATGTGTAACAAGTTAAATTTAATAGCAGAAGAACAATAGTAATTGTTTTAAAAGAAACACTTAATTTTAATTACATTTTTGCATATATACATTTAAAAAATAAAGAAAACTCAAAGACTTTATTATTGTTATTGTAATTTTAAAACTCATTCTTTTATTATTTATTTTCACTAAACAATTTTTATATTTGATCATAATCTTAATAGTAATATATTTCCCAAATTCTCTTTTTTTTTGTATTAGAATATATTTATAAATATAATTTTAATATCATATATTAAATTATTTTAATATTAAGAGCAGATGAATGATAGTAATGCTGCATGTATGTACAAATTCTAAATTTTAAATACATTTTTGCATCTATCATTTAAAAAAAAACAAATTTAAAATATCAAAATATATTATTACTATTATTATTATGTTGTTGTTTCAAATTGCTCATTCATCATTCATTTTTACTAAACTTTTTGTATATTTGATTGTTTTCTTTCCAATGATATTGCACAAATTCCATCTTTCTTTTATTTACGCTGCTAATAGTCTGTGAATTATTGCTGACATCAGATGTTAAAGTGTATTATAATTGCACTGACCCTCTGATTAAAAATTATTTCTAATTTCTCGCTCCAGGCAAAATCATGCAATTCCTCTCCGCATGTCTCAGATAGTCTGGTGTGTTTGTACGCATATGCTTATGCATGTTTATATGTTTGCCAGTGTGAATTTATCAGATGGCTTTGATCAGTTCATGCCTGCCAACTATGAAAAATCCATCTTTCCCTTAACATGTTTTATTTAAATGCTGCATTTAACTGCATTTAACCTCACGCAGCTCAGAGATTGGCGGAGATCACTGCCGTTACACACACACACACACACACACTCTCTCTCTTATCTCAGTAACCCCCCTGAGCTTTTTGGCATGCACATTTTGATATTCAGACTCTTAATGAACTGAAATACGCCAACACTAAGAACACCACAGCATTCAAACTGTATGCCAATGCATCAATGGTAAGGCGACCTATGACTGTTTTCAGCGTAGATAACAAAACCTGCTGCCAGATTTTGTGTTATCAGTACATGTAATGGCGGAGCTTTGCACTTTTATCTTCTTAAACTCAGCTCCGTTTCCTGCTGTGACAGTTTAGGCAGCAGCGTACAGGAGAAAAAGCTTGTATTTGTTGAAGCTGTTTCCACCTGCAGCTTCACACTACATAAGTTCTTCTTTGTTAATGGTGTTTTCTGTAAACATCAAATTATATTTTCAAATGAAGGTTACAGCAAAAAATGGAAAACCTAGCTGCAGGTGGAAACAGTTTTAAGGAGTAAAAGCTTTCAATTAATGGTTTATTTAATGTTGCTTTTTGTAAACCAAATCAAAAGTCACTTAGTTTGAAAATGACTTGGAAATAGAGCTGTAATCTTATAACTAGAACCATGCAGAATTAGCAGAACTCTGCAGAATTGAAATGTCTGTCGTTAAAGTTCTACACATCCATTCCCTCTTGTTTATCCATGTATTATTTATTATTTTAGCTTAATATATTTAGGGTTGGGTATCATTTCAGATTCAGATTCTTACCGATTCCCATTTCTTATCGAAACATTCTGTTGCAGCTGAATACCATGAACAAAAATCAGCAGCCTGAAGAACACTTACATGAGGAACCTTTTCCTATGGTTTTAACAAATATGCAAAAACAGCAAAAACAACTAGACTTACTAATATAAATTTCAAATATGATTAATATAGGTAAACCACCAGTAATAAAATAAGAACAAATAAAGAAATTAGCAAAAATCAAATATAATCAAATGTAAAATAACACTGAATAGTTTTCTTTTTACTAATTAAATATAGATGAATACGTATTATAGTTACAGAAGTTATTCAGTCAATATCAGCGAGTGATATTATTTTTCTTTTGATGTTTGATTAACATTAATGACACAGGCGGCAGCGGATTTATTAGGCTGCTGTCACTTTAAGAGCTACACAGATCCAAAATACTGTTACACATGCCTTTTCTTTCTTTAAGATATAATCGACTGTGTTATTTGGTTGTTTTGATATAATTTTGTGTGTATTTGCCCATTCAAGTGCAAGAAGACAGGAAAGAGATCTCAGTTCAGTATTCACACACTACATGAGAGGTGGCTTTCTGTGTGCAGCAGAGAAAACAGTGAGCGAGTGCTAAACTGAGTTCTCTTTTGCATCTTCCTGTGCTTGAACGCTTTAAAATGACATTAAAATGTGCACACAGGAATCACTAAGTGGAATCGAAATGCGCACCTTATCAAATCCACCGGATCAAATGGAACCGGTTCTCGGTACCCAGCCCTAATTATATTATGCTTTCTGCTACCAATAAAAGTTGTATTCTCAGCTTTGTTTAACATGTTGCCATGTTTAATTATACTCCACAAAATCCACCAATGTTTTTTTTCTATCAGAAAAAGTCTGCAGATTCAGCCTAGACCTGCCTGACTCATTGTTTGCTTTTTTGTTTTGTTTAGGTTTTTTCATGTTTTATTTCAATTTGTTTTTTATTTTGCTTGTATATATATATATATATATATATATATATATATATATAAAACAAGCAAAATAAAATACAAAATTTTGTACATTTTATGTATATTTTGCTTACCAAGGCTTTATTTAATCAAAAATACAGTAAAAACAGTAATATTGTGAAATATTATTACCATTTTAAAGAACTCTTTTCTGAGTGAATATATGTTAAAATTTAATTTATTCTTGTGATCAAAGAATTTTCAGCATCATTACTCCAGTCTTGCACCTTTGGAAATCATTCTAAGATCATTTCTTATTATCATCAATGTGTATCATCTTTTTTTTTTTTTTTTTTTCAAAATTTTGGGTTAAGTAAAATTTAAAAAAAATAATAATAATAAAATAAGAAGAAAGAATTAATGCTTTAATTCAGCAAAGGCATTTTAAATAAATGCATTAAATAAATTGCTGAAAATAAATGCTGTTCTTTTGAACTTTCTAGTCATCAAAGAATCCTGAAAAAGTTTCCATAAAAATGTGAAGCAGCACAACTGTTTCCAACATTGATAATAATCGGAAATGTTTCTTGAGCAGCAGATCATCATATTAGAATGATTTCTGAAGGATCATGTGACACTGAAGACTGGAGTAATGATGCTGACAATTCAGCTTTGATCACAGGAATAAATTACATTTTTATTTCAATTTTTGTATTCTCTCTCACTGTTTTTTCTTGTTTTGTTTTCATGTTTTCTTAACCAAGGTGACTTACAGCAGATGTAGTTTGGAATATTTCTTTGAGATAAAGCTTGTTACTCTCTAGCTGATGACAGATTGAGACAGTATCTCTCCTATTCCTCGGACAGATCTTTATTAGGAATGAACTCAACTTTTATCTTAACTGAAACCATTATTAATAATACTCCAAACCATCTCAAACAAAACTTTTAAATACACACAAAAGTTTGGGGTCTGTACAATGTTTTTGAAAGAAGTCTCTTGCTCTCAAAAATACAGTAAAAACAGCAATATTATGAAAAATTAGTACAATTTAAATAACTGCTTTCTATTTTAATATATTTTAAAATGTAATTTATTCCTGTGATCAAAGAATTTTCAGTATCATTTCTCCAGTCTCAGTGATCTTTCAGAAATCATTTGAATATGATGATTTGCTGCATAATATTTTTTGTGGAAACCATGATCCATTTTTTTTTTTTTTTAATTCTTTGATGAATAGAAAGTTCAAAAGAACATTTATTTGAAATAGAGAAGTTTGTAACATTTTAAATGTCTTTACTGTCACTTTTGATCAATTTAATGCATCCTTGCTGCATAAAAGTATTAAATTCTTAAAAAAAAAAAACAACAACAACATAACTTTATATCCTGAAGGACCAATAATCAGATTGTAACCGGCGTTTTTATCTATCTCTTGCCGTTTTTATGTGAATTATTCATCAGGCGATCTGTGAATGGCTCATGGGAGTGCTTTTGAGAGTAAAAACAAAGAAAAGTCCCAGTAAAAAAAAAAAGAAAAAAAACTTTCCCTTAAAAGACACAAATCTTCACATCGATAAATACTGAGAGGAAAGCGGTTATGGAGGTATGTATATGGGGTCCATTCAGAGGAGAAGCTGATGGCAAAAGCCATTCTCCCTCTGGCATTAAATTCTCCCCCATCTGAATCCTCCAAGGCTTTTTACCGCCTATAATTACTTCATTTTTCATTTCCTTATGGTTTGTGGTGTCCTCCATTCAAACTCTCTTAGGTCTTAAAAATCTCCACCTGTGAAATGCAAAGTGAGACAATTATATGCAGCTGTTATAAGCAGCCGTTTCCATGACACTGTTAAAGGAAAGATCAAAGGAAAAAAATGTCCTGGAAAAGAAAGAAATTAAAAGGCAAACATCAGAGAAGGGACTTGGAATGGCGTGGAGATTCGCCCACAGCTGTGACTAAAGCGTGTGTGTGTTTATTGAAAGTTATGGAAGTTGTAATTGGTTGACATCCTGATCTTTGTGTTTAGGTAAAATGGATTTGCTAGAGGAGGTCACATGTTTCTCTGGCAGTAACAAGGGCAGCAACTCGGAGGTCCAATCATTGAGCTCCTTTCAGTCTGATTCCTGTGATGATAACGGTAAGATCCTGTGTCTGTGTGTGTGTGTGTGTGCGTGTGTGTTTACTGTTGTTCCTACTGAGAAAGGATAAAACAACATGCGTCTTTCTTCAGGACTCTTCATACAGTCATCCTCATCATCATTTTGTAAATGTAGTGAATATTTTAAGTCAGATTGGTTGTTGGAGGTGTGTGTGTTGCTGCTCTCAAGTCTGCCTGGAAACTTCAGAAATTATAATTACGACCTGATACTCTTTCAAGTTATTTTGGTTATGTCAGTTTTTTCTTTTTTTTTTTTTTTGGAAGAGCAAAATATATGCGTACAGTTTGCAATTGATCCTTCATCTGTCTGTTTGCTTATTTATTATTTATCATTTAATACCTTAGTATTGAACTTATACCGCGTAATTCGCCCACACTCAAATCTGCAGCAGAGAATGATGGGAGATGTAGTTTTTTCACATAGACCCGCTGCCTCATAAATCAGTAAAAGTAGTATTTTTATAGTAGTATAATAGATTTATTGCTTCATCAAGAGGACAAAAATGCAAAAATGCATTCTATAATCAACAGTCAATATTATTATGTATTATAAAATACCAATTTTTAAAGTTCTATGCAGTTTTTGGTATTTTCTTTGGTGGTGCAGGGATGACGTCAAAACCTGGAAGACTAATTCGCTGCTGGTTCCTTCGAGATTTTCCTATGGGTTTTTATAATACGTTTTTTCAATTTAAGAGTAAAATAAGGTCTGTGGTAAACATATCTTGACAATACTTAAACTCCACACACTCGCACCCCAAACTATCTTATCTACAGTGGGCCCGAACTGCAAAACTTATCTCGTAATTTCGGCATAATAACTCGTTATTTCGGCATAATAACTCGTTATTTCGAGATATTAAGTCATTGTTTCGATATATCGCGTTATTTCGACATCTGTCATTATAAAGTCGTTATATATAATAAAGTCGCTGTTTGAATGCAAATTCCCATGATAAACCTCTGGGATTTTGGAGCACCAACTTGTAACAGTTGTTTGATTCCCTGTGTTATTCTGCCCTCTAGTGGCTAATATCGAAAGAGAAAATGCTGCTATCATCACTTAGTGTAAAAACAATGTATCGCTATTTTCACTTAGTGTAAATAGCATCTGATTATATTTTATTAAAATTATTAAATGGATGCTGCCTTATTGGGAGCATAAAAACCCACCCGACACTTTCTCCTAAAATGTAGGCGGTGCTAGGGAGGGGCTAGCAGGTGCTTCAGCACTCCCAAGAAAGACCAAAGCACCCCCATAGCACCCCCACAAATTTTTTTCAGCAATTATATACAGGTTGTGTGTTATATTTAATAAATAAGTTGATATTAAAAACAACATTTGACTCGTTACGCATGCATGACTTGATTTGTAGCTACTGTCGCACTTTTCGTCATTAGCATTTCATCATAGCGGTTCCTTGTGCCAAGAGCTGCCCCCGACTGAAGATTTTTCTAGTCGCTCATTTAGGCCATTAATCGTTTAGTCGCACGTTTGTATTAAATTAATTAATATAATAATAGCCTACTAAACCATCCTTTAATAACCTTTAATCTATAGCAATAGGTGTGATATAGGACATTCCACGCTCAAGCTTGCGCATAAATCTTGCTGCAAAGCACCGGCAAAAGCAATGATTATGAATGTGTTGTGGGGAAAGAACACATTTTAAACTATTTAAGGGGCTGTTCACATATCGTGTCTAAAAAGCGTGGAAAGCACGGCTGCTCCGCTTTCTCCTTCTTTCCAAAGCGCTTGCGCTCCTGTGGCGTCTGTTGTTGCTATGCAACCATAAACTGCGCTCTCCACGAGGACGAGGAAGTTTCAGCAAAGGATAAATTGATTTCTAGCCCTTGCATTAGCTTTAATACTATTTATGGAGATGAGGTATAAAACCACCCTGTACAGCTATGATCAGCTGTTCAGCTGAGCTTTCAGTGTTTTGTTACAGAAAGGCCGAAGGTGATCGGTTGGTTCTTGTCACATGCCCTGCTGTGCGCTTGCGGCATTCTGAAAAGTTGGGAATTTTTCATCTCGATGCACTTGGAAAACACACCGCATGCGTGTTGCGACCGCGTCGCTTCCATTATGAGCGCGCCTGCCGCTACATTTGAAATAACGAATAACGAAAGACATGATATGTGAACGGCCCCTAAAACATATTTAAACTATAGTGCTTTCTGAGGCAGCGTCGGCTGCAAAGATGAAGTTTCCCGATACTGACCAAAAAAAAAAAAAAAAAAAAACAAGATATCGCGCGTGCGCCTCATACCCAAGTGCGCTAATACTTTAGATTCCACACTCCTCCGCATTAACACTAATTTACTTTTTGGACCATAGATGCGTTTATTGACTTGTACAAACTCGTCTCTATATTTTTGAGAGATCTTTGTCCTGTCTCCGAACTTTCATCTTTATTGAAAATAAATGCCTTTCTGATGTGATTTGTGATGGGAAAATAGAGAAGAGCGAGCTCGGCAAAAGGCAGATTCGAACCCGCAGCGAGCGATATTGGTAAAAGCCAGGACTGCGAGCTGACACATTACTGCTGCGTCACTGAAGACGTTGAATTTCGCACAACTTCTGTTACACTTGATATATAATAACGAGTTATTCTGTTGAAATAACAATTTAATATTTTGAAATAATGACTTGTGTTGAAATAATGTGATATTATGTTGAAAAAACAACTTAATATCTTGAAATAACAAGTTATGTCGAAATAACGAGTTATGTTGAAATAACGAGATATGTCGAAATAACGAGTTATGTTGAAATAAGATATTTTGTCGAAATAGTGACCTAATGTCGAAATAACAAGTTATGTCGAAATAACGAGTTATGTTGAAATAAGATATTTTGTCGAAATAGCGACCTAATGTCGAAATAACGACTTGTGTTTAAATAATGAGATATTATGTCAAAATAATGACTTAATATCTCGATATAACAAGTTATGTCGAAATAATGACTTATGTCGAAATAACGACTTATGTTGAAATAAGTCGTTATTTCGACAAAATATCTTATGTCGAAATAATGAGATATTATGTCAAAATAATATCTCAAAATAATGAGTTATGATGTCGAAATAACGAGATATTTTGTTGAAATAACATGTCGAAATAATGACTTAATATCTCGATATAACGACTTATGTCGAAATAACGGCATGTTGAAATAACGAGATATGTTGAAAAAACAACTTATGTCGAAATAATGACTTAATATCTCGATATAACAAGTTATGTCAAAATAACGACATGTCGAAATAACGATTTATTATGTCAAAATAATGACTTAATATCTCAAAATAACGAGTTATGTCGAAATAATGAGATAAGTTTTCAAAATGTGCATTTTCAACATTGGTGTGTGTAATTTACATTGTAGAATAAAACATTCATATATTGTCAAGTTATGTTTACCACAAAAATATTGGTCTGTTTTATCTGTCTCTACCAATTTTTTTTTTTTACCAAGGTTCGTTAATTGACAGCGCCAAAAAAAAATATGACATTCGTTAAATATGACATTGTAGTGACTCTAATTTACTCTAATCTTGTAAATATGATTATTCTGATTTGATTTGAATGCAGCAAGTGTGGATGTGAATTTGTGTGTTGGTCACATCACCACCATCTCTCCTCAGATTCGCTGGAATGATGCCATGCTTGCCTTTCATTGGTCACAGCTAAATTCATCAGCAGCCAATCAGGGCACAGAAGCTTCTGCAGTGGACCAACAGTGTTACAGATATTGTGGAGTTGATTCTTCGGTTTAATTAGTCTGTGGGTTCGTTTGGTTCTCCTGTGTGTGTGCGCGTGTGTGTATGTGTATGTGTGTGTGAAAGTTTCTGACTGGTCTTCATTGCTTTCTCTTTCCAAGCTTCCATAGTGACGGTAATTCGGCTGGTCAATGATGCAGTCGACACGATTGAGAATGAAGGTACTCTTTCCCACCGCTGGATTCTGAAGCATCTTCCTTAAAAGCGCTTGAAGACACATGCTCAAATCTTTAAACTTGTACTCACACTCCAAACAAACACACACTCTCTTTCTTTGTCTCTCTCTTTTTTTTCTTGTTTACACGCATACACATTTACTTTACACTCTACGTGTGAACCATAGACCTTTATTAGGGCTGTCATATCAAATTGTACTGTATGCAGAGTAAACATCTGAAGTATTCATGATTAAGTGCATATCAATATTTGATAGAAAAATCCCTCAAGTAAAGATAATTCAAATTTTATTTTGCAGCCATTTCACATTAATATGTATTTTTTTAAAGCATTTCATTTGTATAATCATCCAGAATTAGTTTAAATTGAGAGCCCCCATTTTAATATATGTATTATTATGACTACAAACTAACCCAAACCCTCTCCCTTAAAAGAAAACTTTTTGAAATTTTATGCTTTATAATTTTATATATTTTAAAGCATTTTTCTTTCTGATTTTTTATTTTAAATCCTCAAAGGGTTTTGTCAGGTTTAGCTTGTTTCTTCTTGCTTTTTTCTACAAAATATAGTTACTATAAAGTACAATACCACAAAGTAGCTTTGCATTATTAATAGTGTAAGACTTAGAGTGTGTGTGTGTGTGTGTGTGTGTGTGTGTGTGTGTGTGTGTGTGTGTGTGTGTGTGAATGAGACAGCATTACTCATGAGGAGAAGCATTACCCCAGTCAGCAAGATGATACAGCAAACACACACACACACACACAAGTGAGTGCTCAAAAATACACACACCTACAAACATATCCCCAGATCATACATTGCCCTCAACGGAAGAGACCAAATCTTGCAAACACACACACACACATACACACACACACACACACATACACACACGTTTGAAGTTGTAAAAAACAAAAAAAAAATCTTTTCAAGTGTATCTTCAAAGCTAGACATGCTAAAGTAATGTAGGCTGATGAGCTTGTTTGAGCTTTTCCACTTGTCCTTTGATTTAGAGGTTGTAAATCTAACAAACTTCTGAATCTTGAAACTAGTTCATGCTGAGACATTTCAAAACTAGTTCATATTTACATATTTTAAAACCATTCCTTCATATTGTCAGAATAATCCTTCAGCTGCATATTTAAAAGATTCATGGAGTCATTTTTGTTTCTTTGACCGATACGATCTTTTAGCATAAGCATTCCCATTATACACTATTTTTCCTATTTATACACTGTTATACTATTTATTCATATTTTGAATTAGGAGGTAGTTTTAGCAATTTTATGTGCTTTTGTAATTTTTATTATTTTGTTAATTTTACTATTTTTACTAGGGCTGTCAATAGATAAAAACAGGACCACTTATTTGTACATCAATAATAACAGACTCTTACCGTACGACTCTCATTTACCTTGATTGCAATCCTTATCCCATTTTGCGTGCTTCAATAATTTATTTGCATTAAATTATTTTAACTCATTAAGAATTTTGAATTAATCGCATGCATTAACAGCCCTAATTTATATATAGCTTTAATATATATTTTTCTGTTTTAGTCATGCTTCAACATTAAAGTTATTTCAACATTTCAAATTTTTGTTTGTTTTTCATCTAATATTTATATTCTATTTCATTTCAAACTGTTCTTATAGTTTGAGTTTTAGTTAACAATAACAACAGCGTTGAAGTGGACAAAAATACTTACTGCACCTTTAAAACCAGCACACAATGATATATTCCCCCGGTTTCACAGACGAGGCTTAAGCTAGTCCTAGACTAAAATGCATGTTTGGGCTTTTTTAACTGAAAGCAACTTGCACTAACATATTTTAAAATATGTCAGTGCCATTGTTTTGTCTCAAGATGCACACCAGTAATGTTTTTTTTCCTAGTCTACGTTTATAAAAGATACTTAAATGCCCTAATTGAACTAAGGTCTAATCTGGCTTAGTCTAAGCCCTGTCTGTGAAACCGGGCCATTATCCATCTACGGCTGATGGACTTAGTTTATGATAAGTTTATGCTCTCATTTGTCAACTAAATAGCTTATTTTGTGTCTGTGGTTTATTTTATATTAGCTAAAGATTGATTTACATATGTTTTAGTTGATATACACAATCTGTAAAGTGATCCAGTATTTTTAGTCCAAAAAGTTCTGTGCTATTTTGTAGGACAAAGATTTTAACCTAATTTGCTGAATGGAGAGTAGTTTGTATGGCTCTGAGGCACTGTAACAGCTTGTTGTTATTGCTTGTTTTTCTGCTCAGTAATGGACTACAGACTCACTTACTTTTCTTGGTCCACATTTAAATGACATTTCAACACTAACTTAATCAAATTCAATCAAACACACACCAATGAAGATCAAACATGGGCACTTTAATAAGCTGGGAAGGAATGCGCACATCACTGTTCTCTCTCTGTTTTTAGTCTCTATTGCTCTCTGTTTTCTCTTACCCTTACAAATATTTACCATAGCAATTATAATTTCTCTAATGTAGCCCACTAGTTAATGTTACTATTAAACAAATATTTTTATTTAATAGTAACAATAAACTGTATAAGCAGCATTCTTGTCACTTGTGAAGCATCATTTTTTATTATTGCTCATACTTAGTGTTTGTTCAAATCACTAACACCAGCCCTAAATATTCAAATTTGGTCCTTGTTTGTGCTACTTAAATCTCATATTAAGCGATCAGCTCTTCAGCTAAAAGCAACCACCCAGAACACCCTAGTAACTGCATAGTAACAGGCTAAAAAACAACTGCATGGCAACACCCTGGTAACACCTCGGAATCAATCGTGGCAATGCATATTTTCTTCTTCTTCTTCAAAAAAGTAATAATCTAGTTTTGTTGACTTTTTTTTTTTTTAGTAGAATAAAACTGAAACCATGTTTAATTTTTGTAAGGGTATCACTAGGGTTGGATACCGAGAACCGCTTCCAAGTTTCCAAGAACCGTGGATTCGATAAGACGCGCATTTCAATTCTGCTTATTGATTCCTGTGTGCACATTTTAATGCGATTTTAAAGCATTCAAGCGCAGGAAGACGTAAAAGAGAACTCAGTTCAGCACTCACGCACTGTTTTCACTTCTGCACACACATCTGAAGCAAGCGCACAGAAAGCCGACTCTCATGTAGTGCGCGAATACTGAATTGAGTTCTCTTTTGTGTCTTCTTGCGCTTGAATGGGCAAATACACACAAAATTGCTACTTTATCCTCGTAAATACAATCGGTTGTCTTAAAGGGTTAGTTATCTCATAATTTACTCACCTTCAAGCCATTCTAGGTGTATATGTCTTTCTTCTTTCAGCCAAACACAGTCAGAGTTATATTAAAAAATATACTGGCTCTTCCAAGCTTTATAATGGGAGTGAATAGTAACTTGGATTTTAAGCTCAAAAAAAGCACATCCATCCATCATAAAAATAATCCATACGGCTCCAGGGGGTTAATAATGGCCTTCTGAAGCGAAGCATTGTGTTTTTGTAAGAAAAATAGCCATATTTATAACTTTATAAGATGTGATCACTAGCTTTTAGTCACGGCTGTATGTAAGTTGAGTTCCAGCGGAAGAGTTGACCTCTGACCCAACGTATGATGTAGGGTGTAGGAGTAGCATAAGGTTATGTGAGAGTAGACGTCTCTCATGGCTAAAAAAAAATAGGGCTGGGCAACAAACTCAAGCACCTCTTCTCTTATATCGAAATCCTCCAACATTTCTCTTTAAAAATTCTTGTTTTAGACTTCTAATTCATGACGGGTGTTTTGTTTTGCTCTATCCTCTTCACTTCCACATTCATCAATACATCATGCGTCAGATCAAAGTTCACTCTTCCGCCAGAATTCGACTTGTGTATGGCTGTTTCCGGACTCTAGTGATTATAGTTTATAAAGTTATAAATATGGATATTTTTCTTTAAAAAAAATGCATCGCTTTGCTTCAGAAGGCCTTTATTAACCCCCTGGAGCCGTAAGGGGCTTCAAAATCCAAGGTACTATTCACTCCCATTATAAAGTTTGGAAGAGCTAGGATATTTTTTCATATAACTCCAATTGTGTTTGGCTGAAAGAAGAAAGTCATATACATATACAGTATATTGGACATCAGTATAACAGTATATTGGATCCGTGCAGCTCTTAAAGTGACAGCAGCCTAATAAACCTGCTGCTGTCTGTGTCATTAATGTTAAACAAAAGAAAATCACTCACTGATCTTGACTGAATAACGTTTGTAACTTTAATAAGGATTCATCTATATTTAATTAATAAAAAGAAAACTATGCAGTGTTGTTTTACATTTGATTTCAACTCCTGTGCCTGAAATGTATTCAGTTGTATTTATTTGTGCTATTGCTAATTAATTTATTACTAATGGTTTACTTGTCTTTAATAATGTTTGAAATTTATATTAGTTAGTCTAGTTGTTTTGGCTGTGGTATTTTTGTTAAAACCATAGGAAAAGGTTCCTCATGTAAGTGTTCTTTAGGCTGCTGATTTTTGTTCATGGTATTCAGCTGCAAAAGAATGTTTTGCTAAATATGTTCATTTTTTTTTTTACCTTATTGGAATCGAAACTGGATAAGAATTGGAATCAATAAGCGGAATCGGAATCGCTAAAATTCCCAAACCTAGGTATCAAATGCACCAGAATATCACAAAACACACAGAAATACATGTCAGGGATAAATGTCAGGTATGACTTCCAAACCATACACATCTACATGCAATGTTAATGCATTTGAATATGATGTTTGTACATAAACACAGTTCAGGGTGTAGGATGGGTTTGGTGCTGACCCACAAATCTGTCTTTCTCTCTCTGTCTTTCTGCTTCTTTTCTGCCTGCCAGTGTCCGTTATGGATCAAGGTCAAAACTTCAACAGAGGTGATTCACATTCTCTCTTTCCTTCTGCTTTGTTCAGCTAAATCTCCCGGAGTTCTTTCCCTCCTTCCTTTTCAGACTTTGTTCTCTGTCTATTCCTCCCTCTCTCGCTTTCCGTATTGCTGACAAACTGAGCTATTGCATTCTGGGAAGTGTCACATCATCCAGCAGCGAGATGCTCTTTGTCGACACGCACACACACACACACATCAGAGTACCTGCAGTCCTCTGTCACCCCTTTCCTCTCTTTTTCGTCTGTCTCTTCCCCCGCAGTGCTTCCATTGCTGACTTTGTGTTTTCTTTTGTTTGATATTGATGTTTTCTGATAGTGAGGATTAGGTCGTGTACAGTGTGTGTGTGTGTGTGTGTGTGTGTTTGTATGCGTCCCTGCGCTTCTGTGTTTCATGCATCGCTGCATGCAATCCTCACCCTCATTTATTTTGGTTTGCATTTTTGATGAATGTTTCGCTTGTGTCAACAATATGTCCTCTGAACCTTGACCTCTTGTCCTGGCTGCGTCTTCAATCACCTTGCAGGCATGTCCACTCCGGCAAGACCTGCATGTGGAGTTCATGTTCAGTATAATGTTCCTGTCCCAAAACCCCCAAATACGCATCACAAATGGGCATCCCAGACTCATTTGAAAAACGTGCCTGTGGCAACATTTCTGGGCAATCTCTCACAATTTTGAGGAATTGCTAGTAAATTTCACAAATAATTACAAAGAATTGGCAAGTAAGTAGCATTGAATTAAACATGAAATTTTGTAGTAGAAAGACTGAAATAGTATTTTCTTGTAAAACGTACTCAAACAATCCTTGTTTCACTTACAATTAAAAAAATATATATATAGTTTACAAATTATGCACTATGGTAAAATCATAACAGTATTGTGCAAGGAACCCCATGAAAATAAGTCTTTATTAAAGGGTTAGTTCACCCAAAAATGAAAATTCTGTCATAAATTACTCACCCTGACTACACCTGTAAGACCTTCATTCATCTTTGGAACAGAAATTAATATATTTTTGATAAAATCCGATGGTTCAGTGAGGCCTCCATTGACAGCAAGATAATTAACACATTCAGATGCCCAGAAAGCTACTAAAGACATATTTAAAACAGTTCATGTGACTACAGTGGTTTAACCTTAATGTTATCAAGTGACGAGAATACTTTTTGTGTGCCAAAAAAACAAAATAACGACTTTATTCAACAATATCTAGTGATGGGCGATTTCAAAACACTGCTTCATGAAGCTTCGAAGCTTTACGAATCTTTTGTTTCAAATCAGTGGTTCGGACCGTGTATCAAACTGCTAAAGTCACGTGATTTCAGTAAATGAGGCTTCGTTATGTCATAAGTGTTTCGAAATTTCAATGGTTCAGCACTGGGGGGCGTGACTTTGGCAGTCTGATACATGCTCTGAACCACTGATTCAAAACAAAAGATTTGTAAAGATTCGAAGCTTCATGAAGCACTGTTTTGAAATCGCCCATCACTAGATATTGTTGAATAAAGTTGTTATTTTGTTTTTTTTTGGCGTAATAACATTAAGATTAAACCACTGTAGTCGCATGAACTGCTTTAAATATGTTTTTAGTAGCTTTCTGGGCATCTGAACATGTAAATTATCTCACTGTCAATGGGGGCCTCACTGAGCCATCGGATTTTATCAAAAATATCTTAATTTCTGTTCTGAAGATGAACGAAGGTCTTACGGGTGTAGAACAACATGAGGGTGAGTAATTAATGACAGAATTTTCATTTTTGGGTGAACTAACCCTTTAACCATTAATCTGCTCCTGTAATCATAATTTGTGTGAACAGGAATAGTTTTTTGGGGTTTTTTACTCCCACTAGTGTTCATTACATCTGGAAACTGCAGTGAATTGTATGTATAGGTATGTTTTTAGAGTTTTACTAAATTGTAGATATATGCATGTTTTTCCAATGAGTATAGGTTCCAAATGAGACACGCTACGGTCTCGCAAAGTGCGTCATTTGGGACAGGACCGAGATCTAACCTGTTAACCCCCCTTCAGAATGGTCGAGCATGCAGCCCTACACGATTCTGTACCCACCGAAGGACCCCATTGGTTGTTTGTTCACTCGATGTTTACTAAATTCCTGTTTCCTGTTTCTCCAGCATACCATTGGGACACTTCCGATTGGCTGCCGAGCACACGCCTACCTGACATCGAGGAAGTTCCCACCTACGAGACGGGGGAAGTAGGCGTGACTTTAGAATCTGACTATTATCTCGGCGGATTCGATATCGACAGTGATTACCCGCCTCCTCAGGAGGAGGAGTTTATGTCCCAGGACCAGCTGCCCCCGCCCCTTCCCACCGAGGAATACGACACCTCACCCGCCAATCAACTTGCCTCCAGAGAGAGCACGCTGAGCGGGGACCGCAAGCCCCGCCCACACTTCCACCCCAGTCAATACCTGCCCCCGCATCAGCTGCCACTCGGCTCCGCGGGAGAGGAGTTTAGCACTTTTACAGGCAGGGAGGAGCGCCTGTCCATCAACGCCTCCTCTGCATCCGACGTTTCCTCTGCACCCTGTGGGTTCGAAGACTCTGAGACGGGAGGAAGCTTGGACAGTTTGGAGGACATGCACCCACATACGCAGCAGACTGAGGTCTGACACGCCATCGAGAACTAAAGACGTAGTTACTGACGTTAGCTGGACGTGTTTTCAGACATAAAAGACACTAAACTCTCCCGTCTGTCAGTGCTCGTGAGAATAAAGCGAGACGGATGCAGCAGACACGGTCTGAGGACTGCTGACACACAGACAGACTCTCAGCGCTGCCCTCTGCATAAGCAGCCCACATATAAAAGCACAGGAAGTGGCGAAAGTGATGTCATGGGTGGAGACCTTATGATTAAAGCAACAAGAAACGTAATATCGAGCGGAGACCAATGATCTGTAGACGTGTTTTCAGAAATCGCCTGGTGCATTTCATTGCTCCTTCCAGTTCCTTATTTGTTTGGTGCTGCCCTTTGTGACTTTAAAATCTAAAACCTAGTGAGCTGCCTACGTAGACAGCTTTATGCTGCCTTTTAAGATAGAAAACAGAATTCGTCCAAATTCTGTTTAAATCTTTATTTGGAATTTCACAAAAATTCTATCTTTTCAAACACTTTTTAAAAACAAAGCCTACAATTACATAACAAAGAATAAAAATCAACAATATACTAATACTAATACCTTGGGCATAGGGCATTAAAAAAAAAAAAAACAGAACTTTCTAAAATTAAAAGGTGGCGTCGCACATATACTTCCCAAAATGGGGAAAAAAAAAAAAAATCTAAGATGGCGACTATAAATATACTTGTATATAATATATACTTGTATTTCATGATTCAATACAAAAAAAAAATAAAAATAGTTACATATAAGTTTTAAAATGACTCTTAGGCAATATCTATGTGTGATACATATTTTTATTTGTCGTTAGCATCAAACTCTACATCTTTGCTGAAGAAAAAAAGGTGGTTTGCTGGTCTTAGCTGGTTTAAACTAGTTAGTTCACCCCGAAAATTCTGTCATTAATTACTCACCCTCATGTCGTTCCATACCTGTAAGACCTTCGTTCATCTTCTGAACACAAATTAAGATATTTTTGATGAAATCCGATGGCTCAGTGAGGCCTCCATTGACAGCAAGATAATTAACACTTTCAAATCCCCAGAAAGCTGCTAAAGACATATTTAAAACAGTTCATGTGACTACAGTGGTTCAACCTTAAAGTTATGAAGCGATGTGAATACGTTTCAAAACACTGCTTCATGAAGCTTTACGAATCTTTTGTTTCGAATCAGTGGTTCAGAGCGTGAATCAAACTGTCAGAGTCACATAATTTCAGCAAACCAGGCTTCATTATGTCATAAGTGTTTCAAAATTTCAATAGTTCACGTGACTTTGGCAGTTTGATACACGCTCCGAACCACTGATTCGAAACAAAAGATTCGTAAAGCTTCATGAAGCAGTGTTTTGAAATCGGCCATCAGATATTGTTGAATAAAGTCGTTATTTTGTTTTTTTGGCGCATAAAAAGTATTCTTGTTGCTTCATAACATTAGGTTGAACCACTGTAATCACATTAACTGTTTTAAATATGTCTTTAGTAGCTTTCTGGACATCTCAAAGTGTTAATTGTCTTGCTGTCAATGGAGGCCTCACTGAGCCATCGGATTTTATCAAAAATATCTTAATTTGTGTTCTGAACACGAACGAAGGTCTGATGGGTGTGGAACGACAAGAGGGTGAGTAATTAATGACAGAAATTAAATTTTTGGGTGAACTAACCCTTTAACATTTCTCTCAGCAAGCAGATGTTTAGCTGGTCAGCCAGCTGGTTTCCCAAGAGCCCAAACTCCCTATAAAACCCTCAAAAAAAGAGCTCACTGTAACTGGTTTAAGCAAGTTTCAGCAAATTATGATTCAGTTGATTTACTTTCTTTGTAGATCATTCCAAATCACTTACTTATGAGGGACCATTTCAGGTCGGATGCCACCTTAAAAGGCAGCTCACTAGGTTTTGGAACAGACCACGAATATGAATCTGTTTTCTATAAATAGTCAAAAAGCACACGTTTTCTGTATCTTCCCAAAATGTAATTTTTTTTGTTTGTTTTGTTTTAATGCATTGACTTTTTTTGCACTAAACTAATGGACGATACAGTCAGATTTACAGCGGCCCTGTCTGAAATGATTGTCATGCCATATTTAAGTCCCTGGACTGGTAGCAGCGTCGTCTTTTGTGTGAAGCATTAATCGGATCCTGAATAGCACTATTTTTCAAGCTGATCATTTTCGATGCGTGTGAGTGTTTTAATGGAACGTGGGCGACTCACTTCTGTAATTTACGTCTGCCCTTTTTTGTCTTGTGAAAACATCACGATTGCATATCAGAAAGCCATATGCAGAATATCATCACCGTGTCCAATAATGTTTGTGTGTTCACAGGCACTTACAATGCAAGAATGACACATGCCTGTAGTAGCTTGCAGTCCAAACCTCCTCCGGTTCTTTACCGATCCAAAACCAGAGAAAGGAGCAGAATGAGAGAGCGAAAGCAATAACAGCAAGTCAGAAAGAGGGAAATGCCAAGTCCTGAAACAGAATAATGAATAAAAGATGCAGGGAAAGAAAATGTAAAGAAAGTGAAAATCATTAAAATATAAATCAAAATGAGAACGAGGGAGAGAGAGGCATGATACTGCGGACCAACTTTGGATTGGAATGGCATTTTAGCCTGAAGGGAACATGATTGAGATGTTTGCCGTGAGCTGATTTAAGAGCGTGCACTGTAATTTTGAATGCCATTGGGCGGATCATTTTTTGTAAAAGCTGTAATTTTGACAAATTGTTGTACAGTGTATATAAGTAAGTTGTTCAAATCCAGATTTTGTAGATATTGAACTGCAATCATGGCAGGGTTTGTGCATCCTGCGAGCGTTTGGCGCGGGCGAAAAGGAAAAACACACAAACTCACGTACTTTTGCTTACATTTTTAACAAATGTGCACACACATGCTTTTGCTTGTGTGCATCTTTTTTTTTTTTTTTTTTTTTTTTTTTTTTGCAGCTCCTTTTTTCACAGTAGAAAAATGCTTTTTACTTTTTCAAAATATCAGTTTCTCCGCCCATCTTTTTTGTATTGTATTTTTATTTCGTTTCACTGAGTTTATATTATAGAAAAGGGAATTACTTTGTGCAAGGGTTTTATTTTTATTCATTTGTTTGTTTGTTTCATTTTAATTTCATATTTGATTCATGTTGTTCTGTTGACTGTGAAATACAGTATTAAAACATGCCTGTTATAAGTGTAAAAATGCTTTTCTTCACTCCTGGATTTTTTTTGTTTTGTTTTTGTGGTTTTTGTTTTGTTTTGTTTTGTTTTGTTTTAAATCAATGCTAAAATTAAAAAAAAAAAAGAATATTGATCAAACTGAATATTGCTTTAAAGTTTATATTTTGTTAAAGACATCATAAAAATCAATAATAAAGGCAAGTTTACACCAAGAGCGATAACTATAATGATAACTATATTAGCGTCCACACCAGCGGATGATATTGTTCTGTTTATTATAAGCGCTGCAGTTTTGTCGTCTGCCGCTTTAAAAGTTTGAGCTCTTTAAAGTTGGATAGATTCTGATTGGCTGTCAGTGTTTTTATGATTCATCAACTGGAGAAATTCATTCTAAAAGTGATTCCAGCGATATCATTTCCTGGTGCCAATATGTGGTGTGGACTCTACTATTCTTTTATATTTTAAATTATGTTTAGAACTATATCTTAAAGGTTATCTTTACTGTTTTTGTTCTTGGTGTGAACGGGCCTTAACCCTTTATTTACTTCCTTCTTACTAAATGTACAATCGTATTGTTCATGATACTGTGTTTTTGGTTCACATTCTTAAAAAATGTTTTGGTACACTTTACTTAAAGCCTTTATATATAATATTAAGGCTTTATAAAGCATTATAAAAATATTTTAATGCATTAATTAAACCTTGTAATTCACCTTATAATGCATTGTATGGCCTCATGAATAATTATAATCACAGTTATAATACATTAGAAAGTGTACCTTTAGAAAGTATAATGCATTAAAACATGACAAAACCAATTCCAGATGGAATCTGCAAATATTATAATGCATTTTAAAGGTAGGGTAGGCAATTTTTTTCATAAACACTTTTTATTATACTGGTTGAAACTCTCTCCACATCCTGAAAGCAATCAAATAATAGAAGTGGTCTAAATATAAATAAATTTACATATATCATCTATGGAAGTCTCAGGACCAAAAAATGTTCGGTCCGAAGGCAATGATAGGATGTCCTACCTGCCTGTCAACATACACTACCAGTCAAAAGTTTGGACACGGTAAGATTTTTAATGTTTTTAAAAGAAGTTTCGTCTGCTCACCAAGGCTCCATTTATTTAATTAAAAACACAGTAAAAACAGTAATATTGTGAAATATTAGTACAATTTAAAATAACTGTTTTCTGTTTGAATATATTTTATAAAGTAATTTATTCCTGTGATCAAAGCTGAATTTTCAGCATCATTACTCCAGTCTTCAGTGTCACATGATCCTTCAGAAATCATTCTAATATGTTGATTTGCTGCTCAAGAAACATTTGTGATTATTATCAATGTTGAAAACATTTGTGTACTTTTTTTTTCAGGATTCCTTGATGAATAGAAAGTTCAAAAGAACAGCATTTATCTGAAATACAAAGCTTTTGTAACATTATACACTACCGTTCAAAAGTTTGGGGTCAGTAAGAATTTTTTATTTTAATTTTTTTGAAGAGAAATTAATACAGCAAGGATGCATTAAATTGATCAAAAGTGACAGTAAAGACATTCATAATGTTACAAAAGATTATATTTCAAATAAATGCTGTTCTTTTGAACTTTCTATTCATCAAAGAATCATGAAAAAAAAATAAAATAAATATATATATATATATATATATATATATATATATATATATATATATATATTGTACACAAATATTTTGTACAATTGTACACAATAAATGTTTCTTGAGCAGCAGATCATCATATTAGAATGATTTCTGAAGGATCATGTGACACTGAAGACTGGAGTAATGATGCTGAAAATTCAGCTTTGATCACAGGAATAAATTACTTTATAAAATATATTCAAACAGAACATGGTTATTTTAAATTGTAATAATATTTCACAATATCACTGTTTTTACTGTATTTTTAATTAAATAAATGGAGCCTTGGTGAGCAGATGAAACTTCTTTCAAAAACATTAAAAATCTTACCGTGTCCAAACTTTTGACTGGTAGTGTATATATTTGCATACCTGCCCGCGCAGACATCACACGTCATCAGCGTGTTTCATGAGGCTAGAGTTGTAGACAGACAGTCACCAAGTGCCAGTGTTGCCAAGTCCACGGTTTTCCCGTGGTATTGGGCTACTTTTACACTGTTGCAGCAGGTTGTTTTTTTATTCTATGGGTTGAAGAGACTACATTTTTACCAGAGGACCCCCTGAAACATGATTTGTACCAGAGGAAAGGGAGGGTCTGAAGGGAGGATGGGATCTAATGCTTTCAAAGCTAGCTTGCTATAGCTAGCCTCTATGAAATTGCCTACCCTACCTTTAACTTTGGTCACAATTATTTAAGATATAATGCCTTATAACACACATTATGAATACCTTTATAATGCTTTATACATAAAGGCTTTAAAGGATTAGTTCACTTTCAAATGAAAATGACCCCAAACTTTACTCACCCTCAAGCCATCCTAGGTGTAAAAGACTTTCTTCTTTCTGATGAACACAATCTGAGAATAGGCAGTCTGGCGGAAGCTAGATATTTTACTTCATAACTTGTTAAATATGGATTTTTTTTGTTACACAAACGTTTCGCTTCAGAAGGCCTTTATTAACCCCCTGGAGCCGTGTGGAATATGTTTATGATGGATGGATGTGGATGGAGACACTTCCTTCAGCTCAGATTTGTTTGGTAATGCATAGTGCCATTATAAGGCTCAGATGTGTCAGGATATTTATTCATATTTCTACAATTGTGTTCATCAGAAAGAAGAAAGTCAAATACACCTAGGTTGGCTTGAGGGTGAGTAACAGTAACTAATCCTTTAAGTAAAGTGTTACCAATTAACATTAACTAATAATATTGTAGCCTAGTGTTTCTACTTTTCATGATCTAGTCACATTTTATTGGATAAAACTAAACACTGCCCTATATTTTTCTGTTGAAAATTGTCTTTCACAAGGAAATGCATCCTGTTACAGAAGGTAAATGCTCTTTCATGTTTTTCCTAAAAGCATTGCAAATGTTATATTTTGTGTGATCACTTTTACGTTTTGACCAGAACACACACTAAAAGGATTTGAGGATTCACACTTACCTGGCAACAAGTGCAATAACTCAAAGCACTTCAGATGTTTATAATCAGTGTGTGTATAATAAGAGATCGATAGTAACTCGTCAGAGTCTTTCTAGAAGGAGGAGAACGCACACGGTTTGGTATTTAACCAGGTCTGTGTGGGTCTGTATGGTGTGTGTGTGTAGTTAGTGTGTAATCAGACTCTCACTTTGAGAGCTTCTGAGGCTCATTATCTTCTCCACTGCTGTGGCTTTTTGAGTAGACAGGGTGCTTCGATTTCTTGTCCTCAATCTTTTTTTTTTTTTTTTGCCTCTGACTTTAAGGGCCTATTCAGTTGAACTGATGTACATGTCTTCTCGGAGACCAGAAGAATTGGTGCTCTTTTAAACGGTGGCTCTCACCTCTTGATGGGCTTCTAATGAGAAAATCTCCCGATTAAACCAGGTGGACGGTGGACATGGAACAGTGCAAAACTTCAGGATTACTACGCTAGTTTGATGACACAAGGGGTCCGGTTCTGTTCCAAAACCAGCGGCTGAGAGAAAATGAAGTAAAGTCATGAAGTAAAGTTCGGGAAAGTCATGGAAATGTAATAATAGTGATGAGTTTTTCCAGTTAAAATATTTCAGTGGATATCACTTTTCTGTATAATAAAATTTGCTCACAAGCAATAGTGATGATCAGTTATTATTTGAATCAGTTCTTTTAGAAGAATCGGTCAAACCTGTTCGTACAGTAAATCAGTCTGTATGATTTGTTAGCAAAAACAACACATATTAGTTCTTCACACAAAACTATCTTGAAATATAGTGCACGATTCACATGGAGCTTTTTTATGATATGTTGCTTATTTGGCCTTTTTAAAGCTTAAAAGCAGTGTTATTAAAAATGTTGCCTTGACAACTAAATTAAATAAAATAAGTTGAAGAACTAAAATGACTAAGTTTACAAGACAACGATGTACTAAAAACAAAAAAGCTCATGTCTTAGCAAAAACGTTTATTCACATGGATCCATTTAAAATGAGTAAAAACGCTGTATTATTCATGCCAGGCCAGTAGTTGGCGATGTCACTTGACACTATGCGCCTATAGACTGAACATGTAATACACATGCATCATTTTCACAAATTCGACAATAACGATATCATTTTCAAAAACTTGCACTTTGAAACATGTTTTCAAAAGTTTGCATTATCAGGCCCCCAAAACGCTGTTGTCGTGTAAATGAACGGCCAAAACGTATGAAAAGGTTTCCGTTTTTAGATGAAAATGGTGTCGTGTAAACTGCCCCTAAAAAAATAATAAAAATGATGAAGTGGCCGTTTACACGACACCCTTTTCATGGATCATTTTGAAAAATTGTCATCTGTACACAAAAACAAAAAAAAAGTTTTCACTTTTTTATACATCGTTGTCATGTAAACGTAGCCTTAAAGGGTTAGTTCACACAAAAATGACAATTCTGTCATTAATTACTCACCCTCATGTCGTTCCACAGCCGTAAGACCTTCGTTCATCTTCGGAACACAAATTAAGATATTTTTGATAAAATCTGATGGCTCAGTGAGGCATCTATTGCCAGCAAGATAATTAACACTTTCAGTTAGCTTTTCAGAAGCTTTACGAATCTTTTGTTTTGAATCAGTGGTTCGGAGCGTGTATCAAACTGCCACGTGTCATGTGATTTTAGGAAACGAGGCTCCGTTACGTCATAAGTGTTTCGAAATTTCAATGGTTCACCACTGGGGGACATGACTTTGGCAGTCTGATACACGCTCAGAACCACTGATTCGAAACAAAAGATTCGTAAAGCTTCGAGGCTTCATGAAGCAGTGTTTTGAAATCGCCCATCACTAGATATTGTTGAATAAAGTCATTATTTTGTTTTTTTGGCACACAAAAAGTATTCTAGTTGCTTCTTAACATTAAGGTTGAACCACTGTAGTCACAAAACTGTTTTAACTATGTCTTTAGTAGCTTTCTGGGAAAGTGTTAATTATCTTGCTGTCAATGCCGGCCTCACTGAGCCATCGGATTTCATCAAAAATATCTCAATTTGTGTTCTGAAGATAAACGAAGATCTTACGGGTGTGGAACGACATGAGGGTGAGTAATAAATGACAGAATTTTCATTTTTGGGTGAACTAACCCAAAAAATAAAATTAAAAATGAAAATATAAAAATAAAATATAATTCAAAATAGTAAACAATGCCATATTAGTAAATAAATATTACTAAATAACACCTCTTGAAAGCTCCTGTACAATAGCAATACAATTCTTCAAAATCCTTTTTTTTTTTTTGAGTTCCACAGAAGAAAGTTTGAAACGGCATGAGGGTGAGTAAATGATGTCAGAATTTTCGATAGCACTTTATTTTACAGTCCAGTTCCGCATGTACATGTACTTATTATAGCAATTACAATAACTGGGTTATAACTAGGTACTAACTCTCAACCTACCCCTATACCTAACCTTAACCCATGTAGTTACCAGTACTTTATTGTGTAAGTACACTGTAATTACACTGTAAGTACACGTACTGCAAAATAAAATATAACCGAATTTTCTTTTAACCCTTTAAATTCAAGTATTGCCTCCCGGTAAGCACTTACACATTGCCAAGAGCGCAACATCTGGAAAGTACTGCATATTTGTATCATATTTGCAAGCAAACATCTGATAAGTATCTCAAGAGCCAACTCACGCACATTCTAAATCACGAGTGCCACAAAAACAGCTGCTGAAAGTTGTTCTCACATCCAACAGGGAAGTATTGCAGATGGGCAAACTAAAAAGTTATAAGAGTGCAAATACATACAACATGTACATTGTGTTCTTTCAGGGCTGATCCAGTCCTTGTGCATTTGCCTTGAAATATATTTTCATTGAATTATCATAAACACCTAGAAATGTGGATGCAAGCCCCTTGAGGAACAACTAGTGATTGTGATGGCACTGCCTATTTACAAGTTCATTGTTCTGTTACATGAAATGCACAATTGCTTTTCAAAAAATTAAAATAGCTTCTACCTCTCTGTCCTTATGCTTCATTGTGGTTTATAAAATAATATCTGCATTTTCCACCATGCTGTCCACTTTGATCATTTTTCCTCTCTCAACTGTATTTAAAAATGCAACAAGCGTAGTTGTAGTTTCAGCACTCAACAGTATTATTCATTACCTCTGCTGAGATATTCAAGAGTCGGATCTAATCGTGCACATGAGGCAGATGAGGACACGTTTGCTAATGTGTGTTGAAATGTGTTGTGGCGTGACACTGTGTCAGAGTGTGTCGTGTGCAGGTGGTCTTCTCCATCTCATTTATATTTATCTTCTCTGTTTGCCTCGGTAATTGCTGATGTGTCATTTATGTCACTGGCTGTCAAAGAACTCACTGAAGTTTTGTTGCAGGAGTTATGAAGCAGCTCATTAATCATTAGGTTCAGGTGCAACGAACTCTTAATAATTGTTCTTATGATCACTAACTAAAGGGTTTTTGCAAATAGCTGCAGATTTCTGGTCTGCAGTCTTAGGGACTGTTTACGTGACACCGCTTTCAACTAAAAATGGAAAACTTTTAATGTGTGGGTTTTTTTATTTAATTTTTGGCCTTTCACTTACGCAACAACGGCTTTTTGGGAGCCTAAAAAACGCAAACTTTTGAAAGCGTGTTTCAAAGTGCAAAATGATACAGTTATTGTCTCTGTGTAAACTACAAAAATGTGAATTTCTGAGTAACGGTGACGTCATGCACATGCTTATTACCTGTTCAGTCTATAGGCGCATAGTGTTTCTTTACAAAGTGACATCACCAACTACTGGCCAAGCAGCAGAATACAGTGTTTTTGGCCATTTTTTGTGGATCAGTGTGAATGGGGATCGTTTGGGCAACATTGTCATCTCTACGAGAAAAACGCAAAGGAAAAACTTTTCAGTTTTTAGTACATTTTTGTCTTGTAAACGTACCCTTAGCTGGGCTCAGCCTCAGACGTCACGCCCACAAATCGTTGGCTGAAGATCTGATGCATAAGTTAAACAATATGGGAAACACTTTGGGAGTTTCGAAATCGTCATCTGATTGGTTAAATTCTACAGGATTTCTGGGAGTCGTGTGCCGTGTTCTTTAACTGTCTACCTGGAAACAAAGCTGTTGTGAAGCCAAACCCCCTCATGGAAAAAGAATGCTGTCGTGTTTACAACTGTGACAATGAGTTCTTATCAGACTCTAAACGCTGGATTTTCAAAAGTATGTGAAGTATGTAAAGTTCATGGCACAGACTCTTTAAAATACGTCCAACGTACCAGTCTGTTAGGTATATCAACATTACATTTACATACCCTTAAATATGACATGGAACAAAACAAACTGTGAATGGTTGCTTTTCATGTCAGTCAGATGTCCTCTTGGGCGGTCCTTGACCATTGAAAGCTGCGATGGAGTCCAGACCTTTTGTCATCAGTCTGAAGGTCTGGCTATGTGAGACTACACTCAGTTGGACCTTGATCATGTCAAGCTGGTCCATGTTGGGTCCTGCCCTATTTAATAACTGGGTCACTGCTGTAAGATAATCCAGCTGTGGTTGCCAGAAATTCACTGTATATAGATATACACATACACAGTAGTGGCCAAAAGTGATGTCCAGAGGGGATATTTCTTTTTATTGACCCTACAGGTTTGATTAAACCATCAAAATATGAGGAAAATATTATATATTTTTAATATGGGGGAAGAACAAAAAAACTAAACTTGGTTGAAGTATTTATCTGACAAAATTATTTGGCAAAAAAGGCATAGAAATACAAAATGCTCACAGGACAAAGCATGCATTGACTAAAACATAATCAGTTATTAATATTTCTTTGGTTCTCTCTTGTTTTTGAATGTGTTCATTATTCCTATGTATGATAGCCAAGCTAAAAATTATGTCCGCACAATTTACGCAATATGCTTACAAAATCTTTTTAATAATATTTGAATAAAGGGTGTAGAATCAGCAAATCATCATATTAGAATGATTTCTGAAGGATCATGTGACACTGAAGACTGGAGTAATGATGCTGTACAATTGTATAAATAAATGTATGTACAATATAATATAAATTACCTTTAAAAAAAATATATATATATATATATATATAAAACTAAATAAATGTGCATACTTTAAATTTTTGTGAAAGAAGTATGTGACTATCACGGAGCGATGTTATTAATTTTTGATTTGATAGGGGCCACTTGGATGAGCGCCCAGCCGTGTCCCCGAATTCCTTTGGAGCATAAGGTAGCTGATGAAATTAATCACACACATTGATTTGACCTTGCAAACACCGCACACGTAGTTTTGTCATTAGGAAGAATGATGGAGATGAAGTGAAAGATGAAGAGATGCGGGTGAGTGCCAGTTTGTGTGTGACTGCAGAAGTGCTTCTGTTTGACTTTGTGTCTGTTTTGAAGTGTGTTTGTGGATTGTTTTCATTCTGACTCTCTCTCTTTCTTTCATCTTCTTTAAGAGAGTCTTTAAGCTTCTCAGCAAATGTTTTCAGCTTTTGGCAGAAAAACAGAGAAATCAAACAAAAGACTGCTGAAGAGGAAGGTGAGAGGGGTATTTAGGAGAAAAACAAAGAACTGATGCATCGTGCAAAGGGCTGTTTTATTAAGGAGATAAATCCAGCCCTGAGCTCTGAAACAGGTCAATAGCTGCATTTCCATGGGTGGATGGCCGTCCCAATGCGTCCTAGTTCTTGTTCTTTTTTCAGGAAGATGACAGGTCAGTTTTAGTATGCACACCTTAGTCTCTTTGTCTTTGTCACAAGAGCAAGATTATACTGTAATTCTTCCAGCTTTTTTTATCTTTACTGTGAGATATATATATATATATATATATATATATATATATATATATGTATATTTATATATACAGGCGCTAGTCATATAATTAGAATATCATCAAAAAGTTGATTTATTTCACTAATTCCATTCAAAAAGTGAAACCTGTATATTATATTCATTCATTACACACAGACTGATATATTTCAAATGTTTATTTCTTTTAATTTTGATGATTATAACTGAAAACTAAGGAAAATCCCAAATTTAGTATCTCAGAAAATTAGAATATTACTTAAGACCAATACAAAGAAAGGATTTTTAGAAATCTTGGCCAACTGAAAAGTATGAACATGAAAAGTATGAGCATGTACAGCACTCAATACTTAGTTGGGGCTCCTTTTGCCTGAATTACTGCAGCAATGCGGCGTGGCATGGAGTCGATCAGTCTGTGGCACTGCTCAGGTGTTATAAGAGCCCAGGTTGCTCTGATAGTGGCCTTCAGCTCTTCTGCATTGTTGGGTCTGGCATATTGCATCTTCCTCTTCACAATACCCCATAGATTTTCTATGGGGTTAAGGTCAGGCGAGTTTGCTGGCCAATTAAGAACAGGGATACCATGGTCCTTAAACCAGGTACTGGTAGCTTTGGCACTGTGTGCAGGTGCCAAGTCCTGTTGGAAAATGAAATCTGCATCTCCATAAAGTTGGTCAGCAGCAGGAAGCATGAAGTGCTCTAAAACTTCCTGGTATACGGCTGCATTGACCTTGGACCTCAGAAAACACAGTGGACCAACACCAGCAGATGACATTGCACCCCAAACCATCACTGACTGTGGAAACTTTACCCTGGACCTCAAGCAACGTGGATTGTGTGCCTCTCCTCTCTTCCTCCAGACTCTGGGACCCTGATTTCCAAAGGAAATGCAAAATTTACTTTCATCAGAGAACATAACTTTGGACCACTCAGCAGCAGTCCAGTCCTTTTTGTCTTTAGCCCAGGCAAGATGCTTCTGACGCTGTCTGTTGTTCAAGAGTGGCTTGACACAAGGAATGTGACAGCTGAAACTCATGTCTTGCATACGTCTGTGCGTAGTGGTTCTTGAAGCACTGACTCCAGCTGCAGTCCACTCTTTGTGAATCTCCCCCACATTTTTGAATGAGTTTTGTTTCACAATCCTCTCCAGGGTGCGGTTATCCCTATTGCTTGTACACTTTCTTCTACCACATCTTTTCCTTCCCTTCGCCTCTCTATTAATGTGCTTGGACACAGAGCTCTGTGAACAGCCAGCCTCTTTTGCAATGACCTTTTGTGTCTTGCCCTCCTTGTGCAAGGTGTCAATGGTCGTCTTTTGGACAACTGTCAAGTCAGCAGTCTTCCCCATGATTGTGTAGCCTACAGAACTAGACTGAGAGACCATTTAAAGACCTTTGCAGGTGTTTTGAGTTAATTAGCTGATTAGAGTGTGGCACCAGGTGTCTTCAATATTGAACCTTTTCACAATATTCTAATTTTCTGAGATACTGAATTTGGGATTTTCCTTAGTTGTCAGTTATAATCATCAAATTTAAAAGAAATAAACATTTGAAATATATCAGTCTGTGTGTAATGAATTAATATAATATAAAAGTTTCACTTTTTGAATGGAATTAGTGAAATAAATCAACTTTTTGATGATATTCTAATTATATGACCAGCACCTGTATATGGGCCATTCTACAGAATTGGTGCAAACTGCTATTCATAAAACACATTTAAAAGGCATTTAAGTATTTAAATCTTAGATGTTTAGTAAGATCCTTCATTTATCTATTGAATCCCACAATAATATTTAAAATATAAGTAAGCTTAATATATATATATATATATATATATATATATATATATATATATATATAAAATCATAATTTATTGGGTAATTTAAATTGAGAGGTGGCTGTCCCGAACCCTAACCCCTAAATTTCAACTTGTGAAAATGATATTGATAATAATCATTTTTGCAATTTTTTTTTTTAATTATCTTTTTGATTTTTTTTTTTTTAATTGAAGTTCAAAAAAATATTTATTTTATATTTTCTTTGTAAATCCTGAAAATTTATTTAAAAAATGTGTCCCGCATTTTCATGTCACTACCAAAACAGTGTATGTTTTAGTCCATTGGCTTATACTGATTTTAACCACACCCCTACATTTTTGATCAGGAAATATTGCTGTGACCCTCTCTCTCATACAGCTACATGGTGAATAGATAGGTCCCATCATTTTGAGGTAAATGTGTTCAAAAGTCTGAAAATCTGTGTGTAACTTTAAGCAACTTTAGTTAATGGGTCAATATAAGCCTTCCTATTAAATTATTTATTATTGTGTTTCAGTAGTGACAAATTTGAGGAGAGGAAAAAATATTCTACAACTTTCTGAAAATACAATATGAGAATTAACTGCACAGTTACTAGAAATGTGTACCTTGGATATTATACAATTTGCGTACATACAAAATTTGTGGAAAATGATACATTTTTTTTCAAGATTTTTCCAGCTGAGACTTTGAACCAATTCTCTGACTTTGAATTTATATATATGATATATATATTCAGACCTCTGCTTTTTCTCACAGGATAAGAAAAGCTAAAATCTTGGGCTTGAGATAAAAACCATCATATATATATTGGATTTTACATAGTTATACATTTATATTAATATTAACAAATATTATAACAAATTGCTTCCAAAATATTTAAGGTTTTTACACTATACAGTATATTTAAATTATATTCTAATTAACTATATACCCAAAATACATTGAATCAATATTTAATAACCCTGAAAATAATCAAACATTACAAGGATTTTGTATAGTTGTAAAAAAAAAAAAAAAATGCTTCTGAAATATTTAGGATTCTGCACTTTAAACTTTTAGTTAAACTTTGAACTTTTACAAATGGAAATGTATAGTACAACAGTTGTAGAGTTTGAATGGAGGCACGACCTTTGACCTCAACAACAAAAGAAATAGAAAGTGTATTTATTCCCTTTTAAAAGGTTGATAATATTTTTTTTACTGCCCTAACTGTGCATGATTATATCATATTTCATTTTATTATTAGCTTTTAGCATTGTTTTTTTTTTTTTTTTTTTTTTTTTTTTTCCACTGTCAGTGACTAAGAACGGACCTGTGATTCACCGGTTGAGAACCACTCTGCGTTACTGTGTGCTACTTGCTTCCTCATTTTTTAATAGACCGAATTGGCACTCGGATGTTTTTTTTTTTTCCAATGTATCACTATGTCTATGTGTGTAAATGTACAGAAAGGCTATATGCTGTCCTGGTTATGTCAAGTTGTGTGTGTGCATGTTCTCTCAATAGCTCTTTGTAAATTGTGAATGAAGCAATAGATCACAGTTGTGTTTTTCAGGACAGCAAATAAAAAGTGCATTACTATGCCTTCCTTTTTATCTCCCCTGCAAATCACTCTTTCTTTCTTTCTTTCTTTTTAACTCTGCTGTGTAATATTTGTTTTTGTTCTTTCTCTTTACCTTTCTCTTTCCTTCTCAGTCTATCTCATCCACTGATTAACCAGGCAGGCAGGTAGAGTGCTAAAGCATGAACTGACTTCAGATCAGCTCCAGCTCAGCTTTATTGCGAACACAGATGCTGACTGTAGATAAATAGAGATAAACAAAATTAGTGTAAACAGAAGTAAAACACTACATCATATGAGGATAAAGACAGACATTTGTCATGTATGACTGAACTGTCCTAAATGTCTTTGCAAAGTTTTCTTACGTCATTCTTTGGTGAATTCATCTTGGGATACAGATAGTACATACCCTTGTGCGATGGCAGCATCAGAATCAGTGGAGCATCACAGAGAGATTGATGTAATATAAAAGATTCATGTAAGATAGTTAAACCTGTTAATGGAGACAACATGTCAGCAAGGAGCAGAGCAAACTGATGACACGTCAGTGATGCGTGAAGACATGATCAGACTGAAGCTTCGAGATCCAGTGGCCTTAAAAATATTAACACGCTTAAAATGTCTATTATATAAATTATATAATTATATTACTATACTAGTTCTATGACGGTTTTCCTGCATTTGGTTCACCCATTTGCTATTACGTCTCAAACTCAACTCCCATCCGATGACAAGTCCAACTCCTCTCTGGATCCTCCACTGCAATCTTCAGGCCCCAGGACCACTCCTTCTCTGCCTGGCATGGCCAACGAGCCCCAGGCTTCATCTCGTGGTGCCGGCCTGCTTGAACAGCCACTCTCTCGCCAAGACGCTGAAGCCTACCCTCGCCTCCACCGGCGAGACATCCAACTGCCTCCCCGGCTGTGCTAACGATTCTCCTTTTGGAAAGTGGACAGTATTGGGACTGAAGCAAGCGCTGATTGATTTTGAAGTACAGTTCTCGCGGAGGATTAACAAAGCGGAACTGCGATCTGTACGTTACCTTACAATTGGCCAACCTCTCTCCTAAGTCTACTCCAGCCCCCAAGGTGGCCAACAGGCAGAGCAAAGCCCGCAGGGCCCAAATTCGCCTCGCTCGATACCACCATCTTCCTCCCGCACAAGACAGGCCTTCAGCGAGCCTGAACCACGCCCCAGATTCCACCGCTGCAAGACCTCACTCGCCTCCCATTTCAGCTCAGCCTTTCGGCCCCCCCTCAGCCTTCCAAACTTTCCCTCCCACTGTTTCTAACCCCTTTCCTTTTCAGTGACCTCCAGCTCCTGTAGCAGACCCCAGAATGAGGCTGCTTCCACTAGCGGCGCAGGCACAGGCATTTCACCATCTTTCAACATCCTCCATTTTCCTCTTATGCTTCTCTCAATTTCCCTCCCCAAGCCCCAGTGACCGACTCAAGCATGAGGCTGCCTCCGCTGACAGTCATAGCCCCGACTCCTCTCCCTTACAGCTCTCTCCTAAGTTCAAAATCACAATATTCTCTTTTCACAGCAACACCACTGCCCATCCCATCAAATGCTGTCACCAAAGGTGACGTGAACTGAATGATTATTTGGCACTTATAGCTGAGCTTGCATTGTCATAGGAACCAATGGAGCCAATGCCCCTACTGGGGTGCACTCGACCCCGATCTCCACAACAGGGTGTTTCTAGGCTGCAGAAGCACATTGTGCTTAATCTGCAGGTCAGTGGCACATTCCCCCATGTCCTGCCCACAAATCAACCTCTCTATTCCCCCATGCCCGGACATAGCCCTAGTTAAATCCACCAGCTATGTGCCAAGACCTGCAACCACAGTTGTTGCAGTGCTGTCTGCTGTCTGCAAAAGAGGAAGCTTTTCCTTTGAAATCAGGAGATTAATAAGAAGTCAAATCAGGCTTCAGGATTGGCCCTTTCGACGCTCCCCCTTTGAAGTTTTCCTTATTAGCCTGGATTGGCTACTAGGAAATTCTTGGGTAAAGAACACCTTATAATCAATCTGTCAGTTCTGGATAATTTCCTGTTTCCAAACATAAACAGCTTGATTCCTCACAACAAATTTTTTTCTTAAATAGTACGACATAGATCATGCATCGATATGATAAAAATCATTGGTCATGGCGCTTATGCAATTCCTCACCTCATTCACCTGCTCCATCATTTTCTGATCATCTCGCCTCCCGATGCCATCCTGCACATATCCTTACAGTTCAAAAAAAAAAAATTCTGAGCTTGAAATCCCCATTGCCCAAGAGAAAACGATGGGTCCTGCCACATCCATTGAGTTCCTTGGCATTAATCTAGATTCTATCAATTTCCAGGCTTCTCTGCCTAAAAAAAAAAACATCGATAGAATAATCCTTGTCTTGTCTATCCTCTTAGACAACTCAAATTGTTCCAACCGCTAACTCCTATCCCTGCTCGACCACTTAAACTTTGCAATGCTCATTATTCCACAAGGCTGCCCTTTCATTTTGCATCTCCTCTCACTCACGTCTTCGGTTTATGCACTAGAGGATCAAATTTCCATAACTCATGCTTGTCACAATGAACTCAGGTTATGGATAACATTCCTAAAACAGTGGAACGGCTTATCCTTTTTCTATAAAAATCTTGTCTCTTTCCCAGTTGATATCCAGCTATTCACAGACGCAGCCCCCTCTGTCTGCTTCGGGCGATTTTATTAAGGTCGCTGGTTTGTGTCTCCATGCACCCCCCCAAGCTTCAAGACACACCACAGTCCTCAGCGCTGTTTGAGCTTTACCCTCAACCCCAGTGCCTCATTATTCATAACTAATATTTCCCTAAACCCAACCGTTAAAACCCCTCCTCAACACATCACTCAACGCCATCACATCGCTCGACACCATCCTTCAAGCAGTTTCTTCCAGAACCCTCCAATCCTATGTGACAGTCGTTTCCCAATTTTTCCTTCCTCTCAGTCACCTCATTTATCTCCTACCTTAACAGCACTAAGGGCCTCCAAGTCCATCAAAGGTTACTACCTCAGTGACATCCAATTTTTCCACAAACTGATATACGGCACCCCCTCCCCTGAGATAAATAATTCACAAACTTCCCTCCCGATTAAAGGAATCCAACCCACTCAACCTGACATCAGACAACCTATAACACTAGACATGTGCACCCTACATACAGGCTACCACCCCATTAATGCCACCTGCATACTCAACACTTATTTTAGCCTTTTTTGGTTTACTTAGATTTTCAGAACTCACTATCACTTCCAAATTCTACCCAAAAGATCTCCAAAAAATCTCCTATTTGATTAAACAAAGCCAGACAAACCAAGCTAAAAATGGCCATTTTATTTATATTTTCAACCTCTCGTAACCAATCCAACCATACCAATCTATTTTCACCTACCTCCAGTTTAGAAGCTCTCAGGCTTAATCCCCTTTTGAACCTTTATTCATAGATGACTCCAACAAACCTGTTACCTGCTTATGGTCCCAAAAACACCTGAAATCTGTTCTCCTACAATCAGGCATCATCATCAAAAAAAAAAATTTTCCAGTCACTCTTTTCGCATCGGGACAGCAACCACAGCAGCCCAAAAAGGCCTCTCCCAGCAGCAGAACCAAGCAGTGGTCTTCAGACGCTTTCAAAAGCTACATCAGAACTAATCCGTAACTAGAATGTATTCAAGTGACCACGCTTTCTCCGTACAACCTCAGGAGGGGCTTACCCATCCAATGCCATGAGTATTGAACTCCTTTCGGATGCTACAGGGCCCTCCTGGTCAAACACCTATACTTTCTCTGTTTGTCGACCGGCGAGACTCATCCGTCTGGTGCCGTGAGTATTAAACTCCCATCGGATGGTTTGAAAGCTCTCCTGGTCAAGCAACCATCCCTTTCTCTATCCGGCAAGGCTTACCTGTCTGATGCCACTGAATTCCCGTTGGATGCTGCGAGAGCCTCTCGGTCAAAGAACTACACATTCTCTAATATTTCTTTCAACTACTGAACTCCTGTCGGATGCTATGAGAGCCTCCCAGTCAAGCAACCATACCTTAATCTGTCCAGTGAGACTTACCTGTCTGATGCTGTAAATATTGAACTCGTGTTGACCACTGCAAGAGCTCTCCTGGCTGGGTAGGACGCTGAGCTCCCGATCAGGCTTTCCAAATCCTTGTGTAATGCCCGGTAAGGCCTACCCGTCCGATGCTGTGAACTGCTCCCGTCGGAGGTTGCCCTGGCAAAACCACCCGGTCAAAATGACTAGACTTCTTCCTGGAACGCCAGCCTGCCAAACTTCAGCTCTCATTTTGGGGGGGTCTTTTAGTCTGGTGGCTGTCTCATTTGCTTTTTTGGGGAGTACTCTGGGTTCAAGTCAAATTCCGCGCTCAGAGCCCTCCCCTTGGACAGAACACCAAATACACGTAACCTTTACTCTATTTAATTATATGTGTGAACTGTGTAAACTGTGTGAACTCGTGAAACCTGGGTCAGTAACTGATGTGTCAGTTCCTGCGTCCAAATCCATGCAATCCTGTGAACGCCACCTTGTGGTGCCATCGCAAAGGGGCACAAAATCACTTTCGCTTGACCCATGGACTGGACTGACTGGAACTAGTCACAGCACTTGCATATTTGATTGCTTCTATTGCTCTCCTCATTTGTAAGTCGCTTTGGATAAAATGTAAATGCGGTCTGAATGTAAATGCACATTAATTGATATTTTGATGACATACAGATAATTTTAAATGTCAAGTCAAATTTATTTGTATAGTGCTTTTCACAATACACATTGTTTCAAAACATAAAATCATGTTGTTAATATGATATCGTAATATCTTCATGCCTTATAGTAGCATTTAGCTGATTAAGCTGATAAGCTGGACGATAATATAGTTTATCTTGTGGCGATTGTAAAAAATCATGCAGTTGAGATATGATGTTTTATTAACAAAGTTCGGGAGGAGCAGGTTCAGATAATTAACCTAATTAGCACAAGTGGAGAGCATTCAGTTAATCATCTCAACCAATGACAAGAGGTATATATACAGCAGACTTACCTCTGTTCGTTTGACAGTTTATCAGCATCTCCTCACTTCTAGTTCTATCTATTCTTACCACAAATGGGGGGGAGTACTCTGGGTTTGGGCCAAACTTCAGAGCTAGGAGCCCTCCCCTGGACAGCACGCCAAATACGCATAACTTAGGCTACATCCACATGAAGCCAGAGCTTTCCCTATCCGATCTTTTCTTTTTCCTCATCTCAAGAAATATCTGCGTATACACGAAACCACTGAAACGACTCAAAACAATGTAGTATACATGCCTGATCAGTATGTGGCGTTGTAATTCTGCAATAGAGATACACTAAAAACAAAGAATAAGACTTGGAGCATGCGCATAAACCTTGCGTGCTGTATACAAACTTTAGTAAAGCTTGGAAATAAATCTTCATTTTAATAAAGCTTTAGGCGTGGTAGCTTCTGCAGCACAAACACAAGCATGTAGTCTGCTATTGTTGTTGTTGTTGCTGTTTTGTGCTGTTAGCGGTGTCTGACTAGGGTCGACACGTGGGGTGATGACATCATCGTTTCACAAAATATATGGATTGGCTGTGCACACGAAAACGCAAAGGGCGTCGTTTTCAGATTTATCCACTCTGGGACCTGGTTTCAAAAAATAGCAGTTTCACCTTCTGAAAACGCCGGATCCGTCTGGACGAAACGCCTATACGATACAAAATTTTTGTTTATACAGCTAAACTCATCTCCGTGTGGACGGGGCCTTAATTATATATAAATGTGAACTCGTGAAATGCTATATAGTATACAGGTGCTGGTCATATAATTAGAATATCATCAAAAAGTTGATTTATTTTACTAATTCCATTCAAAAAGTGAAACTTGTATATTATATTCATTCATTACACACAGACTGATATATTTCAAATGTTTATTTTTTTCAATTTTGATGATTATAACTGACAACTAAGGAAAATCCCAAATTCAGTATCTCAGAAAATTAGAATATTACTTAAGACCAATACAAAGAAAGGATTTTTAGAAATCTTGGCCAACTGAAAAGTATGAACATGAAAAGTATGAGCATGTACAGCACTCAATATTTAGTTGGGGCTCCTTTTGCCTGAATTACTGCAGCAATGCGGCGTGGCATGGAGTCGATCAGTCTGTGGCACTGCTCAGGTGTTATAAGAGCCCAGGTTGCTTTGATAGTGGCCTTCAGCTCTTCTGCATTGTTGGGTCTGGCATATCGCATCTTCCTCTTCACAATACCCCATAGATTTTCTATGGGGTTAAGGTCAGGCGAGTTTGCTGGCCAATTAAGAACAGGGATACCATGGTCCTTAAACCAGGTACTGGTAGCTTTGGCACTGTGTGCAGGTGCCAAGTCCTGTTGGAAAATGAAATCTGCATCTCCATAAAGTTGGTCAGCAGCAGGAAGCATGAAGTGCTCTAAAACTTCCTGGTATACGGCTGCGTTGACCTTGGACCTCAGAAAACACAGTGGACCAACACCAGCAGATGACATGGCACCCCAAACCATCACTGACTGTGGAAACTTTACACTGGACCTCAAGCAACGTGGATTGTGTGCCTCTCCTCTCTTCCTCCAGACTCTGGGACCCTGATTTCCAAAGGAAATGCAAATTTTACTTTCATCAGAGAACATAACTTTGGACCACTCAGCAGCAGTCCAGTCCTTTTTGTCTTTAGCCCAGGCGAGACGCTTCTGACGCTGTCTGTTGTTCAAGAGTGGCTTGACACAAGGAATGCGACAGCTGAAACCCATGTCTTGCATACGTCTGTGCGTAGTGGTTCTTGAAGCACTGACTCCAGCTGCAGTCCACTCTTTGTGAATCTCCCCCACATTTTTGAATGGGTTTTGTTTCACAATCCTCTCCAGGGTGCGGTTATCCCTATTGCTTGTACACTTTTTTCTACCACATCTTTTCCTTCCCTTCGCCTCTCTATTAATGTGCTTGGACACAGAGCTCTGTGAACAGCCAGCCTCTTTTGCAACGACCTTTTGTGTCTTGCCCTCCTTGTGCAAGGTGTCAGTGGTCGTCTTTTGGACAACTGTCAAGTCAGCAGTCTTCCCCATGATTCCCCATGATATATAGAGAGTGTGGTAATATACTTTACATTTGTGTCAACTTTTGAGGCCAATGTAGTTTGTTTTTCTACTGTGAAGAAAAACTAATCATTTTACTCCTTAACCAGTCTCAGAACTTCACAAACCGTTAAATTCACCCACATACATTCACTCTTGCACAAACACGCATGTGAATTCTTTCACATGCCATACAAATTAAACCAAGACACAAACAGTGACAAGCACCGCCGGTCTCGAGAGGGTTTCCTGCAGTTTGACATCAAAGAAAGGCAAGGCCTCCCTTTCTATCCCGGAGAAACCAGACACCCGCTTACATAACCTGATTCTCCTAACGATCCGCGCGCTCAAACAGTCAGACCGTATACCCACGCACACACCCTACCAAAAAGTCGCAGCCAGCTTTCCACGCGGTAAATGCCTCCTTTATTCCCAGCGGTGGTGTTGTGGGTGTAAAAAAAAAAAAAAAATCATTCAAACACCTCGCATTGGACTGATTTGCATAGGCAGGGCTGTTATCTGTTGTTGTTGAAACGTGTGGATGTGTTGGATCCCAAAAAAAAAAAAAAAAAAAAAAACTGGTGCTGATTTAGCTTGCACACTGGATGGCATCGCTGGCTCGCGGAGATAAATAAAGGCGCAAGCGCGCCAGCAAACATCTCTCCATTTCTGTGCCGTATCTGTATTTGTAAACAGGAAAAAATAGATGTGCAATGTGTACTTTTCTGTAAATACTGCTCAGTTGTTGTTCTCATTCTGACATCCAAAAAAAAAAAAGTGCAGACAAAGCTATCTATTATCTTTTAAACACACACAAATGTATATATGCACATAAATCATAACACATGGCAGTCCATATACATTGGTCGTTCATTCTGAGTGCAAAGGTTTGATGTATTCCTAACTCTGTGGACAGATACATTTTAAAACTCATAGGAGCAACTTTATTTTCATGTATCTATGATATGGTTTAATTGAGTAATAGTTAATGATATGCTGGAACCCTTTTTCCCAAGCTGCAAGGAAATTCACAAGGTGAAGCATGGCTGTGTTAAGGTTGGATAATCTTTCTTTCTGACTCTCTCTCTGTGTGTGCGTGCGTGTGTGTGTGTGTGTGTGTGTAGCTGTGGCATAGAAGAGGTATAGGCAGGCAAATCAGGTAGCAGTGTACTCTGTGGTGGCATGGGAACCCGCCCTATCACATAGCTGTGGGGCGTACTCTCTACAACGGTTGTGCCCTTAAATGAATTGTGACCTAGTGAGTAACTTTCCTTCTGTGTGGCTCCCTGTGCTATACTTTTCCACCCTCTCTCATTTCAGCTGCTATCTGTCTGCACCATAGGAATGGGATAAGCTAAATGGAAAAAAAAAAAAAAAAAGTCTCTTTAACTGGTAGACGCCATAAGGTCAAGTTAATCAAACAATTATTTTCAAAATCATGAACCAATTATTTTCAATATTGTTTAAGAGAAGTAGTCTCAGTTTTAAACAATGTTGAGCTGGTCTCAGTTTCAGTCTGTTTACTGGCCGTATGATGCATATTGCAAATAAAACTGGATAGTACTTTCTCGACCTAGTAATCTCTAATCTGATTGGCTGACTTCTGCAAGTTTGAGCACATATTTTTCATCTGTAGTTTGCATTAAAACAAAGTCATGTTTACTGTGTAGATACACAAGCATTTTTGAGGAGGAAATCATTCTTGGATCGTTGGTAGGTTTGCCAGTTTGGTGCCAAAACATTTTTTAAAGATTCAGTTTTGTTTGAGGCACTTGAGGTAAACACCCTTAGTCTAGCACAATTTCAGCTAGATTTATGTGTTTTTAATTTGTTAATAATTTATTTTTTCCCCACACCTATTTTTAAGCTATAATTTATTTTAGATAAACCCTCCCCTAAATGGCACATCACTAAACAAAGTGTGACTGATCATGTCAGTCAGATGTCTCTAAGTGAAAGGTTTGTAGCTGAATAAGCTGTAATGTATTGTGACGTCTGCTCCCAGCATACACTACATGATGTTAATTTAATGATATATTAAAAGTATATTTTTTTTTATTTGCTATGTATTCATTTTATTCGAGTTTGGTTTATTTGATATAATGTATTTAAATAGGCTACATTCATGGTGTTTGGTAATCGTTGTTGACTTTAAAGTATCGCTCGGCAGAGAAAACGCTGCGAGGCCTTTTCATTCAAACCTGTTATTTGTGACAGGACTCCCTCACGTGCACCTGCGCGCTCTCAGTACAAGTTCAGGCGCACGCGGAGGCTCCCAGAGCGTGATGTGAACGGGGCAGCTGTAAACAGCGGTGGCGCGCGCTCACGAATTTTGGTGTTCAATGAAGACACCGAAAGAGACCGGCCGTGCAGAGCGGGTCGAAAGCGACGTCTCTCCAGCTGCCGTTTAACTGGACTTGTCCGAGAACTGGAACGGAAACTCTGCTCGCGTGCACCCGACGGGAGCCGAGTCGCTGAGGGACTCCCTTTGAGGCGGGAAAACACGGAATTACTTATCAGAAATGCTCATTTTCTAAGTTGGATTCTTTCATTTAACGGCAGTCTTGCTCCTCAAACGCGAAGACCACCGTAGTAGATAAAGATAACCGTTTTTAACGACACACACTGGTGTCAAAACCAGTCACGTATATTGCACTTAAAGGTTTCACACTCGTGGAGTGGGAATTCAACCGAAACGGGAGCCCATCATCCGATCTCACGCATCGGATTCCGTCGCCGCCGAGTGAATTAATAAATAAATAAAGTCTGACTGACTGGACATACAGGCGTGCTGACGCGTCCCACGTTTGACAGCTTTTTGGAGGCGTCTCAGTTTAACTCAGCTCAAGCGTCAATGTAAATACGCCGAACGAGAAGAGGAGGAAAAGGAGTGAACCTACACCAGCAGAATCCTTCAGTTATCAATGGGAAATACCAGAGCGCACGCGACTGGAGCGAGATGCTCAGAGAAGCTCGAGACCATCTCGTGCGTCGCTGCGCTCACCGTGAGTGAGTTTTAAAAGGCGCGCGGCGAGGGGGGAAAACAAGCACCGTGAAGTTGAACATATTCGTCAGTCAAGACAATAGCCGGGTGGAAAATTTATGTTTCATGTGGCACATTAATGAGAAAGCAAAACCCGTCGCCGAGCTTCCCATGGATTGTTGAGAATATGGAAATGTGTAATTGTTGACGAAGGTGAAGATGACAGAAGCTTTGTGAGAAAGATACCGAGCGTGTTTTTGTGAGAGAGGGTGAAGTTTATTCGACATGCCCGAGAATGTCTCCCTCATCAGGAACCGGACGGAAGTCGGGCAGGGTCGCGCTTGGGGTAGCGGAGCAGGCGCGCGGCCAGCATGGGTCGTCATGGTGCTGGCCAGTGTGCTGATCTTCACGAGCGTGGTGGATGTGCTCGGTAACGTGCTGGTGATCATCTCGGTGCTCAGAAATAGAAAACTGAGAAACGCGGGTGAGTGCGCGCGTTTAGTCCACATTAATTAACTGAAAGATGAGGGAATGTTAACACAGGACGCGTTCTTGCATTCAAAACAGCTAAACGCAAGGTTGGATCAAACGCATTCCAAAGGCCTTTTTCAAAGTGAAAATGCAATGCAAGAAAACTTAAAAAAACGCGTCCCTTGTGAACGGCCCCTAAAAGTGGATTAGAATCATTCATTGGCTCATGACAAGGAGTTATTAGGATAATACTCGTATGACTCATTTGCAGCTTCAGAGGAGGGTGAGCAGCTGTCTTGCCACACTGTGAAATTCAAGAATTAACCTAGCGCTTCATTCACAGGGTTACCAACCATTCACGTGCACATCTGGCCTGAGCATGAATGACTCTCATACAAAGAAAAAAATAAGAATTCGTCTAAAATAATTTTGAGGTGGTGATTTCCACCATCTGTCATATGTACAGAGCTATAAAACAGACTGAGCATTTGAGTAAATACTTTGAGGTCTTTAAATTTAGTCTTTAGTTTTAAATGTCATATAATAACCTGCTAATTTGTCTTCCTATTTGCCCACTGATTCATTTAGACAAGAAAACCAAGCTTACTTATTTTAAGACATTGAACAACTTTGGAATGTGGAATTTATTTCATTCATTTGTTTATCAATTCGATTATTTTTTTATTTATTGCACATTTATTTATTCATTCATTCCTCTTAAATACATTAATTATTTAGTTTGTTCATTCATTTTTATGATCATTTGTTCAAATCAAAACTTAAAACAATATTGACTAGCCAAAATTGACTAGCCTAACCCTAACCCAATATTCAAACCCTATGTTTCATAGATATAGGGTTTGACGTTACATAACTCGCAGATATCAAATACAGTCAGAGCCTGAGAATAACACTGTGCACTCAAGGCTGTCTAACAGTGATACTTTAACGGATGTTTGAAGACCATGTGAATGTGAACCAGAGAGTGGTGATATCGTGAAGATAATAAATGTATGTAAACGCATTTGGTGTGAAATACAACTTACACACCCATATGTGTGTACCTGAGAATGAGTTCCAGTGTGAAATGCATGTCTGAAACAGCAATGGCCCAGATTTAATTTACCACCAACATCTATCACTTATGTGCTTGCTGTGTTGGTGTAAGTGAGTGTGAGAGAAAATGCTAAGCTATTCCAGTTAATTCCACTCAGAAAAAGCTTTTTTTTTTTTTTTGGAATCCCTCATTCATTAATATGAAGTACAATATGGTTTTAAATGATGGATTGTCATTTGCATTTTTTCATTATTACAATCTGGCAATGCTTCCCAGATTCAAGCTTCACATAGCTATAATGTCTTTATATTGGCAAACGTTAGAGACGAAATAAAACTCCAGAAAGCATGTTCATTCTCCAAAAGAAAGAATCTAGAATTTATTTAATAAAGGTCACAAACTGAGATGTGAGAGAAAGTGAAGAGATAATCAAAGGACTATGAAAGAAACCAAAATAGGAAGATAAAAACAATGACAGAGAAGAAAAAAGACAGTGAAATTAACAGGGCTGTTTTAAAATATTCTTTTGTTCTCTTTGTAACTTGCATTATCTGACCTCAGAATGCCAGAGTTCTTGTCTTCAGTGATTTCTGAAGGGCAGATGGGGTTTGAAAATGCATTTTTTTTAGATTTCAGCTTTTTATTGCTCACTAGAGCACATGAAAAACTGTCAATGGGAACAGGAAAAAGAGAGAAAAAGTGAGAGTAGGTAAACACAGACATGAACCGCAATATCTCCAAACAGGCAGTCTGTCAAACCGTTCGACAGCGCTGTGTTATTAGGTCAGAGTTTGATGTGTTGGCTGTGTTCTGTAATAGTCATCAGTAATATTGAGTGTGTGAGAGTGAGAACACAGTGAGAGCGAGGAGCATAGAAAGAGAGGGCTTTTCTATGCATGTCATTGTGTCTTTGGAGATTTTTGACATTTTCTTATCTTGAAATGTGCAGGTGGCATCATCCCATCACTGTCTTAACAAAGCCACGGTAAACATGGCAATGTGCCCATTTACCAGCACAGCCCTGCACTCCAGCTCTCAAATAAAATATTGTTGTCTACAAATGGATGAAGAGAGACCAAAATGACAGAAATGTTGCTGTCATTCCCCCCTAAACTCTCCCTTTCTCTCTTATTCTTCATCTCTATCTTGCTTTCGATCCAATACTTCATTGTTAAAGTTCATATCTGTTGAGCTGGTGTTTATTTAGACAATTAGATTTGGTCTTTGACCTCACATGTTATGGGCTTTTGCTTGTGTTTGGTTGTGTGTGTTTGTATGGACCACAAGGTGACATTCAGTGTCTCATTAGCATAGAGTGATGAGTTTGCTGGTGCTCTATATAGATACTCAAAGGACATATGCGATAAATGTTGCGTGTCTGTCACCCTTGACTGCATCCTTCACTTTGACCTGTGATGATTAATGTGCATTAAGGTAACAAGTATTGGAGTGCTAAAACGATGGCATGATTGCGTTTTTGTTATTTTACATGCCCGACGTTATGCTGTGTCCAGACGAACCGCAGGAGCAGGTAGTATTGATTAATACATCAGATGTGTTTAGTTTTCCTAAAGGTTCCATTTGCTGTGCAGTGCTGGTCAGAATGAAATCCTATAAAGTGCATTAGCGCCCTTCCCCTTTTTCAGCGGCACTAGAATTTTTTCCATTCATTTTTCCCATAGGGATTTTAAAATAGTCGTTGTTAAAGAGTTATAAGCCATCAACCAAGCCAACCAGCTATGAGGTGAATCACAACACTACAAACTTTGATTTGGAGAAAAAAGTTTTTTGAAAAAGACAAAGGTACTAGACTGAATTTAACGGTTTTAAGTGAGGAAAAGAACTACAATCCCATGAAGCATTGTAAACCGCATAATCGAATTAAAAACGTTGAAGAAATATAAAACTACTCGTATACAAATATTGATTACATATAAAAACAATATATTTTAAGTTTATTGCAATATATATATATATATATATATATATATATATATATATATATATATATATCTGACCTTCCTATACACAGCAATGTCATAACCAATTTCAAGGCCTAGAAAGGTAGTAAAGACATCGTTAAAATAGTCCATGTGACTACAGTGATTCAACCTTAATGTTATTAAGTGACGAGAATAATTTTTGTGCGACAAAAAAACTGCTTTATTCAACAATTTCTTCCCTTCCCTGTCATTCTCCTACGCTGTTTACGTAATAAACACAGTGAAGCGTTTCCAGGTTCTATGTCAGAATGCCGGCTCAGTATTGGCTGACACCGTTCAAGTGAGCACCACGACGCATGCGTGCGATGATGCTGACGCAGAGTCCGGAAGCGCTGCACTGTGTTTACTATGTGAACAGCATAGGAGACTGACACTGAAGAGAAGAAATTGTTAAATAAAGTCTTTATTTTTGTTTTGTTTTTGCGCACAAAAAGTATTCTCGTCGCTTCATAACATTAAGGTTGAACCATTGTAGTCACATGAACTGTTTTAAATGTGTCTTTAGTACCTCTCTTGGAGGTCAGAAAGCTCTCAGATTTCATCAAAAATATCTTAATTTGTGTTCCAAAGATGAAGGAAGGTCTTACTGGTGTAGAATGACATGAGGGTGAGTAATTAATGACAGAATTTTCATTTTTGGGTGAAATAACCCTTCAAGTATCCAAATCTGAATTTTCATCAATGTCAAAGGTCCGGAACAACTGGTTATTACAAAACTTGTTTTTATTAAACAAGCATAACAAATTTTTTGTAAAAAATAAAGTGCCTTTTGCATTCAAAATGCATTAATAACAAGTGCAAAAAAGTGGCAAAACAATTAATTTAAGTGTCAGCGTTTTTTATGAACAAAACACAACAAGGGGTAGGCAAAAGCCACTTTTCGACCATGGTGCCGAATGGTTCTCATTGCATAATCGTTCCATTCTGTGCCGATCCAGGCCAGCTGGTACGATTACGGTTTCATTTTCCACTGTGGGGCTGATAACGACCGCTCTTTGGAATTTAATGTAAAAGCGTCAGTGGTTGCCTTGGTGATGCAATGGTTTACTGATGATATGAGATTTAGTTTTATTATTAATTTGTGTTTAAATTGCTCAAATAGAGTGCAGCCAGCTACAGAGAAACTGGTAGCCAGGCAACATACAAGTGACCAATCCTGAATGGTGACGTCACTTCACAGATTCTATCAGCATGATTCAGCACGGTTAGACAACCGTGCCGAGAATTCCGGGCCGAGAGCAGTTTTTGTAATCGTGCCGTGCTGTACCAGGCTCAGGTGAAAATACAACTGGAACCGTTCCTTACCATTCTAAAAACCATTCGGCCCGACGGTGGAAAAGATGTGCCTCTTTGTCATTTCTGTAAAAAAGCCTGAGAGGGAGAGGTCAGAGTTTAAGAGCTGTAAAAGTGATTGGTGCATTTGAAAAACATAGAGGTCGAAGTGTAAAAGTTATGGAACACAGGCTGCAGAGGTCAGTCAAAAACAGCATCAGTGTCAACGGAGACTGGCCACGTCAGCGGCGTGCAGTGAAACATGATCAGTAGCTGACAAAGAAAAATGTAGCGTTTTCTACATGCACGTGTGTGTGTGTGTGTGGCCGTTTGATACAAGGCTGTTTGATCATCCTACAAAGCCACTCCTTTCTACATACACACACTTTCACACACACTAAAATTTCCTCAGATACAGGGTTATTGGTGCCAAGTGAGATTACAAAGTCCCTGAGGACATTGCCTGTGGAGCTGCCACAATGGAAGCACTTTACACTTATGTTCATTTATCTTCAGCACACACACACCCAGTTACGTAGGCAAAAGAGAGATGCTACCGTGGTAGAACCCATCATGCATGTTTTTACCCTATAAAATAGTGATTGTGTTGGTGAAGTCCTTGTTAGTTTGGGGTCATTAGAGATTTAATTAACATTCATGTTGACTAAGCACTACCTTTCGTTGCCATCATTAATGGTTGTGTGTGAGCATTCTCTGTTATGCTGCTGTTTTTAATTAAAAGCTTTGTGTATGTTAATGTGTGAGAGAGAGACCCAGAGGAAACTTTTAATGCACAGCGGTGGCTCAAAAGGCCTAATGGTATTCTCAGGTATGTCCCATTTAAATATCCACTTACTCTCAGGATTTTCTGCATGATGCGAAATGAAATTGGCTGTTACTCTACCTTGGGAAATCTGATCACAATACAACATTTTTGAATCTGTATTGGAGATATGAGAGGAGATACAAGAATTCCTCTTGCTGTCCATTTGATCTCATTGGTTCCTAAAACAAACAATTGGAGCATTAATGAATTACTGGGGGAAGACCATGATACTGGGTATTAAGGTTTCTAGAATTCATATCAGTGTTGTAGTACTCGAGTCCGGTCTCAAGTCTGTCTTAAAGGGATAGTTCATCCAAAAATCAAAATCTGCTTACCCCCAGGGCATCCAAGATGTAGGTGACTTTGTTTCTTCAGTAGAACACAAATGATGATTTTTAAGTCCAACCGTTGCAGTCTGTCAGTCGTATAATGCATGGCAATGGTAACAAAATCTATGAGAGTAAAAAAAAACATGCACAGACAAATTGAAATTAAACCCTGCGGCTCGTGACGACACATTGATGTCCTAAGACACGAAACGAATGGTTTGTGTGAGAAACCGAACAGTATTTATATCATTTTTTACCTTTAATACACCGCTATGTCCAACTGCCTTGAGCGCGCGCACGGCGTCCGGTGCGTGAGGTGTGTATGCGACTGGCGTAGTCTGTAGTAAACATGGTGCCTGTAGTACAACAGTTGTTATACAAATGGAAGTAAACCACTAAAAAACATGGTTTTATTACATCAAAACTTTATTTTATTTTTTAAAGAACTTTACTTTTCGTAAGGGCAGCTTTACAAATAAAAAGGACACATACAAAGAAGTTCACATACCTCAGTTGGATGTGGAAAAACCATAGGCACAGCTGATGTATTAAGTCGTACGTGATCCTCTCCTGGGTATGTAAAATCATCAGGGGAAAAATAATCGCTGCAGACCCTCAACAACTTTAGTATGTTAATGGGTGTGTTGATATCCAGCCGATGAGCAATCAACCATAACTTCAGGTGATCGGGCTCAGAAGTTGGGAATACGTGGAAAGTCACCACTGCCGAATGAGTTCGCACGAGAGAACGTAATCTTTTAGTTTTAAGTCGGTTTGAACAATCCGGATAAGCGCAAGTAAGTACCATTTTGATTAGCTGTCGTACCTACAATGTTTGTGCTCTGTGTAAACAATGAGTGACGTATACGCTCGAGAGATCACTTCCGTTCCGGCGCTTGTGTAAACTACGCCAGAGCGCGTACACACTTCACCCACCAGATGCCGTGCGCTCGCTCAAGGCAGTTGGACATAGTGGTGTATTATCAAAAAGGATGTGTTAATTAATAACACATTTTTTTGTGTTATTTTTTGTGACACATTTTGTGTCATTTTGTGTACATAATTGACACAAATTGTGTAAATATAACACATTAGTGTGTAGAAAATGAGCAGGAATAACGCATGTTTGAGTAAAAGTAACACAAAATGTGATGTCCTTAACTAGACACACAGGTGTGTTAAGATCTTTTAAGAGTGTAGAGGTAAAAAATTATATAAATACTGTTCGGTTTCTCACACAAACCGATCATTTCATGTCTTAGGACATCAATGTGTCGTCACGAGCCGCAGGGTTTAATTTGGATTTGTCTGTACATGTTTTTTTTACTCTCATAGATTTTGTTACCATTGACATGCATTATAAGACTGACAGACTGCAACGGTTGGAGTTAAAAATCATCATTTGTGTTGAAGAAACAAAGTCACCTACATCTTGGATGCCCTGGGGGTAAGCAGATAAACATAAAATTTTAATTTTTGGGTGAACTATCCCTTTAAGTCCGAGTTCAATTCCATATTTTCTATTACCAGCTCATTTGAATCTGATGCCAGGCCGAATTTAATTGCTTCTGAAAATATGGTTTTGGATTTGAGTCAGAGTCTGATCTTTTCAGAATCGACTCAACACTGATTCACATTGTACATTCATGCAACCTGTTTAAATGCCTTTGTGAATCAGCTGCCCATTTTCCATTTCCACTGTTTGTCATGTAGATTTTCAACCAAACTGAGAATAATTTTCAGTCACAATTTTTTTTGACTGTACAAATTATGTGAATAGCTAACGAGGCAAGCGCAGTTCTTACTGGTTTGTTTGTTGCTAAACAATTAGCCATTCTAACACCGTATCGTTCTCCACTATATAGCTTTGGCACTACAGTGAGGAATTAACCCTGCAAAAGAGCACTTTAAAAACTGATGTACTCAGTTTTTTTTTTTTTTTTTTTTTACACCTAAAATTAAAATTTTCAAGCAGTGAAATCAGTTACATATACCTTATAAATTGAGTAAACGTAAAAAAAAAATTAAAATTAAGTAGATCTGAGTAACTACATTTCATACCATGACAGATAAAACTGAGTAGACTCAGTGAGTTAAGAAAAATAATAATTTAAACTTATTTCGTCTAATCCTTTGTAAAATACTCCACACAACCACTGGTTTACATGATAACTTCCTTTATTTTCAATGAGTACAGTTCTTAATACAGCATATTTTATGCCATTTTAACATGTATACAATATTATACATTTTAACTCATTTTTTAAGTAAAAATTAAACAATTAAAAGTAAGTCAAGTGTAATCACTGCTATCCCATGTCCATTGGTGTTGGCTCTCATGCCGGAGATGGGCTCATGTTTGGCAGGGGAACTGCGAACCTCAGACCGCCACCCTGCGTTTCACTCATAGCCTAAAGATGCTGTAACTGACTTCCATAAGCTGCCCATAAGCAAACAGTGCACAGTTCTAAGAACATATTTTAACATCCAAAGTAATTATATTCTCTTTAGGAGGAAAGTCATTTATTTTATGCAAGGAATCAAGCATTTCCATCACGAGAAAAGATGAGACACTTGTTTAGGTGACTGACATTGCATTTGTTTCTTAATTGCTTTGCATTAAATAAAGTGATTTACAACACATTAATAATGTTATTTTTTTTTTTTTTTTACCTTTTTTGCCTATAATACAAGAGCTTGAACAGAACTTTATTCTGAAAATAGCTTGTGACTAAACCTCCTTACTCCAGTGAATCCTCAAACTGTCGGCAAAACCTTATACAGCATCTCCACCTGCCTCCATTTAGAATGAAGTGCCGCCTCTGCTTGTTTGCAGTGCAAGATGTTATTAATGCTTTATGTTTGAATAAGTACAGTGTTTTCTTTACTAAAAAAAGGCTAATGTTTTATTTGAGGACTGTCTTAGTCTGGCCTGCCATCATAGCAACACAGCCTTTTATAACACAGGATTTGTGCCAAATGTATTAAATGGTGGGAAAAACATAAATTTTGTAACCTGTAAGTTTGTCAGGATTCTGTACTTTGTCATGTTTTTTTATTTTGTAATTTGCCATTCATGTTCTTTTGTAGGTCTTGTCATGGTCCTTGTAGTTCTTTCTGTTCATGGTAATTAGTTCCTATTTAATCATGTGGTCTATCTTGCCCTAGGTGGATTATTGTTGATTTGTACGTGTGCCTCTCATGTGGTTATGGATTGAGCCCTTGAGCTTACACTTCATGTCATGTTTCATGTTCAAGTTATGGATATTTCTTATGATCGGAGTTATTAAACATCTTTTTATCTGGATATTGATCCAGACTGTTTGATTTTTTTTGAGGCCACATTACAAAGTTGATGAAAATGTAATGCCTTACTGCCTTAGATGCAGCCATTTTAATGACTGACAATCCAATTTGTCCAATTTTGGACATGGTTCAGAGCATAGACTGTGGAAAAAAAAGATGGACGACGCGTCTCCACTTCCTTCCAATTTCGAAAAATGAAGCCAAAATATCTTAGAAACAGTAGGCTTGTTTGAAATGCATCGGCACTGCACAGACCGATCGACATATGACATCGAAGTACCGCGAGAGCGATTCAAAAGCACAAGGTGTCGTATGTGTCACCTTTATTTATATAGCGCTTTTTACAATGCAGATTGTGTCAAAGCAGCTTTACAGTGATAACTGGTATATAATTTTGGCTGCACAGCAGTTCTTAAAGAAAATGGTGTCAATGCAGGCAGATGCAAAGCACTGCTGAATATCAAATGTCAAGTGTCCCCAACTAAGCAAGCCAAAGGCAACAGCGGCAAGGAACCCAAACTCCAGCAGGTGACATCAGGTGGCAAACAGGTTGCAAATAGGTGTTAAAATGGAGAAAAAAACCTTGGGAGAAACCAGGCTTAGTCGGGGGGCCAGTTCAACTCTGGCGAACAGTGCTTTGTTACGATTCAGGTAGCTATCATAAGTCCGATGGGATCGCAACAGTCAAAGTATTTATTCCAGTTCCATCCAGTTGAGGATCGTATTCATCACACCGGTATGGACGGTGTGTTGAGGAACTGTGCCACTGGCTGTCGTGTCGATGAGGCCTTCACAGTGGATGATCTAGTTGACTCAATCTCTGCTGATACTTCAGGGTTGCGTTGTGGTCGTGTCAAGGCGCAGGTCCTCGATCTCACCTGGATAAGGCCCGGATCCAGTTGACTATGGTAAACCTCGGGATAAACAGAGAGACTAATATTAGCGTAGATGCCATTCTTCTTCTGATGAAACGAGTACATCTGGTGTTATAGGAAGTGTTCCCGGTTCTGGCTGACCTAATTTATGCAGCCTAATAATCCTTTAACGGATTTGAAAATATAAATTGATAATGTGTTATGTGTATGCCAGGTTAAAGAGATGTGTTTTTAGTCTAGATTTAAACTGACAGAGTGTGTCTGCTACCCAAACAATGCTAGGAAGATTATTCCAGAGTTTAGGTGCCAGATAGGAGAAGGATCTACCGCCTGCGGTTGATTTTGATATTCTAGGTATTATCAGCTGGCCTGAATTTTGAAATCGCAATAGATGTGAAGGACTATAATGCATTAAGAGCTTGCTCAGGTACTGGGGAGCTAAACCATTTAGTGCTTTGTAAGTAATTAGCAAGATTTTAAAATCTATACGATGTTTAACAGGAAGCCAATGCAGTGTTGACAGAACTGGGCTAATATGGTCATACTTCCTAGTTCTAGTAAGAACTCTAGCTGCTGCATTTTGTACGAGCTGTAGTTTATTTATCAAGTGAGCGGAACAACCACCCAGTAGAGTGTTACAGTAATCTGGCCTTGAGGTCATGAATGCATGAACTAACTGTTCTGCATTTTTCATTGAGAGCATATGTCGTAGTTTAGATATATTTTTAAGATGGAAGAATGCGGTTTTACAATGCTAGAAACATGGCCTTCAAATGAAAGATTGGTATCAAAGAGCAAACCCAGGTTCCTAACTGATGACGAAGACTTAACAGAAGTGTTAGACAGTATTCTAGGTTATTACGTAAAGAAGTTTTTGGTCCAAAACTTAGAATCTGTTTTTTCTAAATTTAGTAGTAGGAAATTACTGGTCATCCAATTTTTTATATCAGCTATGCATTCCACTTCCTAATGATATCTCCCAAGGGTAGCATGTACAGAGTGAAAAGCAACGGTCTTAGTACTGAGCCTGGCGGTACTCCATATTGAACTTGAGATCGATATGACATCTCTTCGTTTATTACTACAAACTGATAACGGTCAGATAAGTATGATTTGAACCATGACAATGCAGTTCCACTAATGCCAACGTAATTTTCGAGTCTATTAAAAAGAATGTTGTGATCGATAGTGTCAAATGCAACACTAAGATCCAGTAACACTAATAGAGAGATAAAACCATGATCTGATGATAAGAGCAAATCATTAGTAACTCTAATGAGAGCAGGCTCAGTACTATGGTACAGTCTAAATCCTGACTGGAAATCCTCACAGATACTATTTCTTTCTAAAAAGGGACATAGTTGTGATTCTACTGCCTTTTCTAATATTTTTGACAGAAAAGTGAGATTTGAGATCGGCCTGTAATTGACTAATTCTCTAGGATCAAGTTGTGGTTTTTTAATAAGAGGTTTAATAATAGCCAGCTTAAAACGTTTTGGTACGTATCCTAGTGATAAATACGAATTAACAATATTAAGAAGAGGATCTATGACCTCTGGAAGCATATCTTTCAATAGTCGGTATAGGGTCTAACATACATGTTTGTTGATTTTGATGATTTAACAAGTTTAGACAATTCTTCCTTTCCTAAAGCAATGAATGAATTTAATTTTTCCTCAGGGACACTACAATGCACTATCTGAGGCGATACTGTAGTAGACGGTTGCATGGTTATAATTTTCTCTCTAATATTGTCAGTCTTGCAAGTAAAGAAGTTCATACAGTCATGCTGTGCTCTTTGGAAACATCAGAAGTTGAAGCTTTATTTCTTGTTAATTTAGCCACTGTATCAAATAAATACCTAGGGTTGTGTTTATTTCCTTCTAAAAGACTTGAAAAATAGGCAGATCTAGCAGTTTTTAAGGCCTTTATGTACTCAGTCATTCTCTCTCTACGAAATGCGAAAGACTTCTAGTTTTATTTTCTTCCAGCTGAGCTCCATTTTTCTGGCTGCTCCCTTAAGAGCCCAAGTGTTCTCATTGTACCACGGTGCACAAAGGAGCAACTGAGTCTAATGTGCTGGAAAAGACAGAGGCAATAGTTTCTGTTGCAACATCAAGGTCTTCTAAGCTGTCTGGTATGCAAAGGAGATGAAACTGATCAGGAAGATTATAAAGTGATCTTTAGTGGTAGAAGTGATGGTTCTACCATATTTATGTCAGGGAGGCAGTTTTGCAGCTTTGACAAAATGTAGTATACACAAGACTAGATAATGATCTGAGATGTCGTCACTCTGCTGCAGAATTTCAACGGCATCAATATCGATTCCATGTGACAATATTAGATCTAAAGTATGATTACGACAATAAGTGGGTCCTGACACGTGTTGTCTAACTCCAATAGAGTTTAGAATGTCTGTAAATGCCAATCCCAATGCGTCTTTTTCATTATCTGCATGGATATTAAAATCACCAACAACAAAGACTTTATCTGCAGCTAGTACTAACTCCGATAGAAAATCAGCAAATTCTTTGATAAAGTCTGTATGGTGTCCTGGTGGCCTTTATACAGTAGCCAGCACAAATGTCAACTTACATAATGTTACATAAAGTACCATCACTTCGAAGGAATTATATTTGAAAGACTTTTGACTAATACTGTAAATATTATTATAAATTACAGCAACACCTCCCCCTTTGCCTTTCTGATGAGGATTGTGTCGATAATCGTAACCTTGAGGGCTAGACTCATTTAAAGTAATTTAATTGTCCGGTTTTAGCCAGGTTTCTGTCAAACACAGCAAATCTAGATTATTGTCTGTGATAATATCATTTACAATAAGTGCTTTTGAAGAAAGGGATCTAATATTTAACAACCCAAGCTTTATCATTTGTTTATCAGTATTATCTCTATTTTTTATATGTTGAACATCAATTAAATTTTTACCCTTAAATGGGTTTGGAAGTTTTTTGTTTTTACTAATTCGGGGTACAGACACAGTCTCTATGTGATAATATCTAGGTGTAAGGGTTTCTGTGTGCTGGGAATTATCTGACTTCTGTGACGTGATGTAGCTAGCAGGCGGTCGGTTTAGCCGGTCTGTCTGCTTCCTGACCTGGGCCCCAGTTTGTCATGTTTCAGCTCTAAGACTATGTGCCATATCACTAGAGAGAAGAGCAGCACCATCCCAGGAGGGATGAATACCATCCCTTTTCAACAGGTCAGGTCTGCCCCAAAAACTTTTCCAAAACACTCTCACGGTACTTTGATGCCATACGCTGATCAGTGTGAGCAGCACAGATGCATCTCGAACAAGCCTAGTCATTGCTTATTACATCATTTAAAGCCTGAATCTGCGCAGTAGTGATCCTGAGGTGGAACTGCAGCATCAAGATCCCATTCATACTCCCGCTCCCGCAGACTCATTCGCTAACACAGCTGTCAATCATGACGTTACACCCCGTTTTTATAACATCAAATAACTAATTAAAATCAAACTTACTGAAAAAAAAAACAACAAAAAAAAAAAACATTTGAACTGCACAATCTGCTTGTTGAAGTACTTAACATGACAAAAAATTTGGAAAAACTTTTAAGTAATTTCAGTTTGGCTCACATCCCATTTGATTACATTAAGAGGGCGGGGTTTATGACCTATACTGCAGCCAGCCACAGGGGCCGATCGAAATGTTTTGGCTTCACTTTTCAGGACGTGCGTGGCACACTTAGTTCAGAGCCCTGCTGCGAGCTGCTCTCTGAAGAGAATGCAAAAAGCCCCATGCTCAGTAACTCAACCGTTAGGTTGTTACATTGGATGGTGGGGGCGGAGTGCGTTTGTTTTAACTGTCAGCGATTGATTAAATTGTGTCCATATATATTATATATATATATATATATATATATATATATATATATATATATATATATATAACAAACAAAAAAAACCTTTTTTCATGCTCTAAGTTGTATTAAAGAGGAAGAAAAGACTCACGCTCCTCACTGCCACGTAAACTGAGGTGCTACAGTGATCTGTCACGTCACATTTAAGAGTGTCAAAATGGCGTTTATTGTTTGAATTCTGATAAAATGGACAGACTTTGTTTTTTATCAGATTTAACAAAGCTGTTTGTGATTATTGGATGGGAGACATTCTGTGGCCCAGTAGTGCACAACACAACGAAAATAAAAAAGCAAACATAAGTTCACAACACAACGGAAACAAGCCACAACACAACAGAAACAAGCCACAACACAACAGAAACAAGCCACAACACAACAAAATCAAGCCACAACACAACGTAAATGCTCCCGACCACTAGGGGGCTCTTAGAGCTCGGTAAAGTTAGTTTTCTTTGCCACTGTTCTATAAAGTCGACAGTCTTACAAAGATATCAATACCATGATTAGTTTTAAGTATGTAAACATTGTATATCGATATGAAATATTAATTCAAAATCAAGTATGTGCACAATAGCTTCATATGTATACCTGTGAATGATTTGACGCGCTACCACGGCGCATGATGAAGGGAACGTCTGCCAATTCCACCAAGTGGTTAAAACGTATAATTTGTATTCATTAAAATTACTTTTAACATTTAAAAACAGACATGTTCAAATTCCAAAGCTTGTTAGTTCCTGTTGGTAAGACTGACAAGCTTTGGAATTATACAGTGTACAGTGGTTACATACTGTTGAAACTAATCGTGGTATTGATATCACTGCCAACTCTATAGAACATTGGCAAGAAAAACTAACTTTACCGAGCTCTGAGAGCCCCCTAGTGGTCGGGAGCATTACCGCTGTATTGTGGCTCGATTTCGTTGTGTTGTGGCTTTATTCCGTTGTGTTGTGGCTCGATTTCATTGTGTTGTGGCTTTATTCCGTTGTAATGTGGCTCGATTTTGTTGTGTTGTGGCTTTATTTCGTTGTGTTGTGGCTCGATTTTGTTGTGTTGTAGCTTTATTCCATTGCGTTGTGGCTCGATTTCGTTGTGTTGTGGCTTTATTCCGTTGTGTTGTGGCTTTATTCCGTTGTGTTGTAGCTTTATTCCGTTGCGTTGTGGCTCGAATTCATTGTGTTGTGGCTTTATTCCATTGCGTTGTGGCTCGATTTCGTTGTGCTGTGAACTTATGCTTGCTTTTTTAATTTCGTTGTGTTGTGCACTATTGGGCCACCGTAGAGACTTGTTACAAATAATGTTTAGGGGAAAACTGCAATCTTGCAACCCTGCTTGAACTATGGGTGATTCACAGGGTCAAATAGAGCCTGCTTTAACATTGCTATTTTTTTTAAACTGTTAATGGCCCATAGTGAAAATAATTGCTTTTATCAGCCGTGCATCAGTGCATCTCTAGTTTAAAGAGACAATTTGCCAAGGTTAAATGCAGTGTGAACATTACAAGAAACACCCCACAGCATTTAGTTTTTGAGGACAAAGCTGTCTTTACTAGTTTAGAAGTATAAGGCTTATCTATCGACCCGCAAAGATAACCAGAGTCACTGGAAGTCGAATGTTCATTTATACTGTACCACCCAACTGTCAATCCAACATAGGCTACTGTTGTCTTGATAGGCTACGAACCACCAAAGCAGATTCAACTTCAATATGCAAACAAGACTGGGGGAGGGGTCAGAAAGTAGGATTGGTTTATTAGTAGTAGTATTTACTTTTACATATTAACTAAAGTGTATTAGTTAACATTATTTATTTTGCAGCTAAAGCTACACCCATGATGAGATCTTTAGTAATTGTTCTTTTCAGTGTGGATAGATCTTTAAAGTGACATACAAGAGTTTAAACCTACATCAGTGTAGATAAAATCAAGGTTAAACTGACACTCAGTAAAGTGCTGCAGGGTTAAAAACGAGTTAGCATTTTAGCACTTCAGATTCCAGTTCCATCGTCCTGAAGTCAATGGTTTTTTTTTAATGGGTCTTTGGTTAAATGCCTGAAATAAGGTCTGTGGTAAACACAAGCTCAAGATATTTTCACACTTTTTGTCTACAATATAAAATACATCAGTAATACCCTCTTGTGATTTTTTTTTTTTTTTTTTTTTTTTTAAATAGCTTTCACTTGTCTTGTAAAAGGCAGTTGCTAACAAGTGTCTAAATGGGCCTACAGAGGTTGTCGGTGACATTAAATGTCATCAGATGAACAGGTAAACTCATCTTGTTACTAGTCGCTTTCACAGCCTTATTTTGTTTATAACTGCGCTCTTGCAAACTATTAACTCGAAACTTTAGGAAAAATGTTTTATATAATGTTTTAAAATGCTTAAAAATAATGCTTACAATGCAAAACCGTGTGGATCTGGTCATCCAAAACAAAATCCAATTGATTTTTTCACTGGAATACACTTGGAATCTCTCTCTCTCTCTGTTTCATTTGGTGCTTTAAGACTTTATTTTTCTCCTCTTGTCTTCACTTCTAATCCCTATTAACATCCTTTACTGTGAATGTTTCTAAAGTAGGGAAACGCAGTAGACCAGACACCAGATATTTTTTGTCTCTCAAATGACGGAAAGCATTTTATTTTAAATGTATGCATTTGGCACACACTTTTATCCAAAGCAACTTAGCTTTGAATATATAGGCCTACATTTTAACATTCACGCATTCCCTAGGAAATTAATTTTGAAATATTCTGAATATAATAATTTTGGTTGACACAACATCTGATGTGATTTGTAAGTGGTAGAATATCTGAAAAGCATATAAATGCATAGGTGTAAAGAGGACCAATGTGCTTTTGATTGTGTGAAGGCAGCAGTTTACACATTCAGCTAGCAAACTTTATATTGTTCCAAATGTAAAAGCCCAAATGCCTAGGGGAAGCATCTGTGTAGCTGGCACAATATTCATCTCTGAAAACTTATTCCTCACACCCTCTTCCTCACATCAGCATGTGGCAGGTTCACAGAAGTAATGAGCACAAGTGTGTGTGTGTCTGTGAGTGGTTGTATGATGCTCTACTAAAGCCGATTTTTATTTGTTTCTTTGCTTAGGCATCTCTGTCGAGCTAAACTGTTTTCAGGTTCAAGAATTTCATTCATTCATTTTGGCCTAGCTTCCAGACAAGAGATTAGACCAAATTTCTCCCTCAGAAAGCCTTTCGACATACTAATTAAAACATTTAAAAGTCCAGCTGCTTTCTTCCTCTTGCCTCTTAATCTTCTTATGAGAAAGGACGAAAGAGAGCGAATGCGAATTGAGTTGTAATAAGTGAGAGGAAAAGAGATGGATCGGAAATCAGATACGCTGAGAGATATTGGCACAGAGCGAGAGAAAGATAGCAGACATTGACGGATTCAGATGAGGAAGGCAAAATGGAGAAGAAGAGGGTGAGAGATAAGAGGAAATTGGCCGCTGTGAAAGTTGACAGCGATTTGCATGGACCCTACATCATTCATTTCCATTCGATTTGTGATGCAATGTGGGCGTGTCCTGTGAGTCAACAGTTTAAAAAAGTTTAAATGAGCAGCAACAGAATGTAAACTCTGTCAGAAATTGTTGCTGTTCTAAGCATGTTTGATTCATGCATTGATAGTTATTCATCTTGTTCATCGCTGCTGCAATATCTATATCAGTGTATTAGAACTAGAGGAATGGCTACTAGCAACCTGGAAACCTCCATCGATAAAATCAGTGTGAATAGAGAATAAAAGTCATTTGGATGAGGTATGATATGAAATTCTCTTTTCCCCACATGCATTCGATCAATATGCTCTGAATCTATATATCCATTACAAGACCTATCTGTAAGTCTGTAACGCATTGGTTTAGGCATACAAGTGTGTGTGTGTGTGTGTGTGTGTAGAGTACTGTGTTGAACTCCATCTGCTATAAACGCTTAACTTGATCTGAAGAGAACGCACTCTCCACATCCCAAAAAAAAAAAAAAAAAACACATGCATGCAAGAGACCGACTGGCAAACATGCACACACATATACTGTAGAGGAGAACTCAGTGTCACAGACACCACTTTTAATCTAATGGATCTGAACTTTGTGTGAACCTCACAGTTAAAATACTAGTGCACCTGAGCCTGTCCTACACACTCACATGCACATATTCACACACAAATGCTTCTACACTCCCAGACACGCAATATGTCAACAACAGTTCAGGTGCTGTTGTCAAGTTTCCTTCCTTGCTTGCTTGACCTTCCTTGTGTTTGTTTGTTTTCTACGCAAGGATCTTTTGTAAAAATGTGTACAAAAATACACATTCATTTTATTTTCTAGTGGCAGATAAATGCGGCATCAGTGTCATAATTTAATGGAAACTAAATCTGAGGAACCTTATGTATGAAATTTACAATCTGTTGTCTAAAACGAGTGACATGTTTCTTATAATGCTGTGTCCTAACTAGACATGATGTGATAAAGTATCAGGCATCATCTTCCATATGAAATGATTGTTCTGACCAGGTGGTGTAACACTGAGAAGTCCTGACCACAGTTAACTTTCATTAGTTTAAAATCCTGCTCCATTCAGCTATATACATATAAACATTCAATACTTTTTCTAATTGGCTGTGTTGCATTACATAACATTTTCTCTTTCACTATGAACAGACATATTGCATGACAGTGTAAACTTATTGCATAGGATATGGTGTGCAAATATATATATTTTTAAAAACAGAATTACCATAGTTGCAAGGTAATTCTGATCATGTCCTCCTGGTTTGGTCATCCAGTTTGGACAGACGGCCTGATCTAGGCAATGTGTGCTAGGCAATATGCTTTCCACTTCTTAATGATGCAGAACAGTACTCAGAGGGGTAGATAAAGCCTTCGAAATGTTTTTGTAGCCTTCTCCTAACTTGTGCTTTTCTACAACTTTATACACACAGTGTCTATAGAAAATCATCATACACCTTTGAAATAGTTATTTTATTTGTCGTACAGCCTGAAATTAAACCCATTACAAAAAAAAAGAAAAACTTTACAAAATTTGCCTTAAAACAACAACAAAAAAAGAAAAAAGAAAGAAAGGCAACAGCTCTGAAAATTTTACAACTGAAAAACAAGAATAACAGGGTTGGAAAAGTCATCAGTGCCCTGATTTAATACTTCGTAGAGCCACCTTTTGCTTTAATTACAGCCATTAATCTTTTTGTATATGTCTGTACTAGCTTTGCACACCTAGATTGGGGAATATTTGCCCATTCTTCCTTGCTCAAGTTCAGTCAGATTCCGTGGTGAGCGGCAATGGACTGCTCTCTTTAAGATTGGAATTAAGTCAGGGCTCTTAAGGATAGAGACCTTCCTATCCTTAAGCCATTGCATTGTTCTTTTGGTGGTATGTTTAGGATTATTGTCGTGTTGGAAGGTGAATGACCTGCCCATCTTCAGCTGTCTAGCAGAGGGACGCAGGTTTTCCTCAAGAATTTGGGAGCAATAGGCAGCATCCATTTTCCCTTCAGTCCTGACCAATTGCCCAGTCCCTGCTGAAGAGAAACACCCTCACTACATAATTCTTCATGCTTCATCATGCACCATGCTTCACAGTAGGTGTGCTGTGTTTTGGGTGGTGTGCTGTGTTTGTTTTTCCACAAACATTGCGCTTGGAGTTCAGCCCAAAAAGGGTCAATTTTGGTCTAATCAGGCCATAGGACATTTTGCCAGATGGTATCAGAGTCTTCCAGGGGTGTCTTTGCATAGCGCAAAGAGACTGAGTATGGCACTTTTTCAGGAAAGGCTTCTTTCTTGCCACCCTGCCACACAGGCCAGCTTTGTGTAAACCTTGTGAGATAGTTGTCACATGTACAGTCCGAACTCTTAACACATTATAGTCCTTCACGTCTATTGCGATCTCAAAAGTTGATAATGCCTAGAATATCAAAATCAACTGCAGGCAGTAGATCCTTTTCCTTTTTAGCACCCAAACTCTGGAACAGTCTTCTTAGCATTGTTCGGGAAGCAGACACATTCTGTCAGTTTAAATCTAGACTAAAAACACATCTGTTTAAACTTGCATACACAAAACACATTATCTGCTTCTATAATTCAAATCATGTAAATTGTTAGGCTGCATAAATTAGGTCAGCCGGAACCAGGAACACTTCCCATAACACCTGATGTACTCGCTACATCATAAGAAAAATGGCGTCCATGCTAATATTAGTCTCTCTCTGTTTATTCCGATGTTTACCGTAGTCTGCCAGATCCAGGCCGTATCCAGATTAGATGAAGGACCTGCACCTAGACATGATGACAACGCAGCCCTGAAGTGTCAACTAATCTATCCCCTGTGAAGGGCTCCTTCCCTTTCCTTTCCCTATGTATAGATAAAACGTTATCAAAATGATTCCAGTTCACATGGATCCGCGAAAACGACTAATAATTCTGTATTATGCGGGCCAGACAAGTAATTTGGCGATATCACTTTGTAAAAAAGACTAAGCGTCTGCACACACACACATTCAAATGCACATACCTATAGACTAAACACGTAAATGTACGGCAAGTACGCATTAAAAGTCTTCTGTTTTCAGTTAAAAAGATGTCATTTAAGCAGCCCCTAAGTTAATAATTAATGATTTTTTCAACGGAAGTGATTCACTCAAAAACATACTGTAGCTTGATAATAATAAATCAATCTCTGTCCATTAATTTTCCTATTATCACTGTAAAGCTGCTTTGAAACTATCTGTATTGTAAAAAGCCTTTGGCTTACCTTGACCTGACTTGTAAGTCCTTCAAAGTTGCCTTTGGCCTCTTGGTAGCTTCTCTGATCAATGACCTCCTTGCTTGGTTATCCAGTTTGGACAGACGGCCTGAGGCAATGTGTTGGTGGTGCCATAAGATTTCCACTTCTTAATGATGCTCTGAACAGTACTCAGAGGAATAGCTAAAGCCTTCAAAATGTTTTTGTAGCCTTCTCCTAACTTGTGCCTTTCCACAACTTTATCCCGGAGGCCTTCCGAAAGCACTTTCCTAACCAAGGTGAATTATTTGCAGTACCATGCACTACTAACAGTGGAATCTTCAAGAAACAGCTGGTTTTTCTGAAGTAATCAAAACCACTACAATTGATGTCAGGTGGGGCAATTAGCCTGGTGTTTGATCTGGAAGTTAAATGGTTGCACCTGAGCAAGTTTATAATGGTATACTCTAAGGCAGTGGTTCCCAAACCTGTCCTGGAGGCCCCCAGCACTGCACAGTTTGGATGTCTTTCTCATCTAACACACCTGATTCAACTCATCAGCTCATTAGGAGAGACTGCAAGACCAGAAGTAGGTGTATCAAATAAAGGCGACATACAAAATGTGCAGTGTTGGGGGTCCTTCAGGACAGGTTTGGGAACCACTGCTCTAAGGGACTGATCACTTTACCAAACCACATATTTCACTAATTAATTTTTAAATAATCCTCCAGAATGTTTTAAAATGTTATTTTCACTTTAATGATGAGGGTTATAATACAGCTGAAAAAAGTTGGACTTATTTTATTTTCCAGGGTGTAATGTGACAAAAGGTAAAGATTTTCACAGGGTAACTGTCTATATTTAGAAAACGGTTAGTTCCTGTCTTTGATTCTGATTGGTCAATAGCTGTGTTTTATTCACAATAAAACACGACTATGACCGCTTCACCCAATGGTTCTGTGTATTACAACACAACACCCTTAGCAACCACTCTTAGCAACATAAACTGTATGTTCTCAATTGATATTGTTCATTGAAGCTCACTGTATTATGTAGAAGAGTGTTGTGAGACCGAGTGAGTGAGTTTATTACCTGCATTCAGATTTAGCATTTTCCTTCAGGTCAGTCCTATGTTCATAATAAAAAATCTGTTTAAATGTCCGCTGGAATATCTTGTCCTTTTAACATTTAAGGGGTTTTCCCGTGACTGACAGCGTTAGTCAAAGAATTTGTCAGTTGCATCTTGTTCTGTTTTCAAAACAATTCAGTCTTTTCAATATAAAAGTCTTCGCTACTGACTGACACACTCGTAAAGACAGTCTTTGCCGCCATCTAATGGCGTGAAAATGTAACTTCTGTTGCTGTTCATGGTCAGGGACTATTTTTTCCGGCGGAAGGAAGGCTTTTAGAAAAAGTTTCTTTCATGAAAGTTGCATTGATACATATTTCTGGCTTTAATATTTTTATTGTGTGGTAACCGTTTTATAAAAGCAATGAGGTACTCGAGGCTAGTGCTGTATCGTGATTAAGTCAAGGCTAAAGGAGGACAAGGTATGATGCGAAGCGGAGTGCCTTGAGCGGTGACTTAATCACGATATACCAAAGCCTCTCGTACCTTATTGCTTTTAGATATATATAGTTATAATAAAATCCTTTTAAAATGGTAATATGTGAACAGTAAAGCTGTTTGGGGTCAATAAGATTTTGCTTATTTTAAAGAAACTAATAATTTATTCCGCAAGGATGCATTAAATTGATCAATTGACAATAAAGACATTTACATTGTTTCAAATATTATTTCAAATAAATGCTGACTTTCTATTTATCAAAAAATCCAGAAAAAAATGTATCATGGTTTCCACAAAATATTAAGCAGCACAACAGTTTTCAACAGTGAAATTTATCTTGAGCAGCAAATCATCACATTAGAATGATTTCTGAAGGATCATATGACAGTGAAGACTGGAGTAATGATGCTGAAATTTCAGCTTTGCATCACAGAAATAAATGACAGAAAAAAAGTTCATTGTATTTGAAATCCTTCTCTCTGTGTGTGTCCTGTAGGTAATGCCTTTGTAGTGAGTCTGGCTTTCGCCGACCTTCTGGTGGTTTGCTATCCCTACCCTCTGGTCTTGCACGCCATGCTGCACGCAGGCTGGCTGCCAGGGGAAATGGAGTGTAAGGTCAGCGGCTTCCTGATGGGAGCGAGCGTCATCGGTTCCATCTTCAACATCACTGCCATCGCCATCAACCGCTACTGTTTCATCTGTCAGACCAACACCTACGAGAAGATCTACGGCCGTGCCGGAACCCTGGCCCTATTGATGTTAGTCTGGGTACTCACCGTCCTTGCCATTCTTCCAAACCTGGCACTGGGGTCATTGACGTACGACCCCCGCGTCTATTCATGCACCTTTAGTCAGACGACAAGTGCGGGATACACCATCGCTGTGGTGACCGTGCATTTCCTGCTTCCTATCGCAGTAGTTACGTTCTGTTATCTGAGGATTTGGGTGCTGGTGCTCCGTGTAAGGAGGCGAGTCAAAACTGACGTCAGGCCACGCCTTCGTCCAAGTGAGTTGCGCCACTTCTTGACCATGTTCGTCGTCTTTGTGCTGTTTGCCGTCTGCTGGGCGCCTCTGAATTTGATTGGCCTGGCTGTAGCGGTGGACCCTCCCCGTGTTGCGCCCATGGTCCCTGATTGGCTGTTTGTGGTTAGCTATTTCATGGCGTACTTTAACTCCTGCCTGAACGCCGTAGTGTACGGACTGCTCAATCAGAACTTCCGCAGAGAATACCGCAGAATACTTCTGTCACTTTGTAAGCCACGCCTCTTCCTGCAGGAGACATCTAGGGGTGGGACTGAGCGCAGCAACAAACAGTCACCTGGCAACAACAACAATGACGATCAGCCCAAAGCGAACACAATATAATTCACTCACAATACATATACACAGATATTAAAGAGAAAATGCTGCAAAAAGGTTCTAAATTGCACCCACAAATGTTTTAACAATAACATTTTATGCCTCATCTGCAAAAAAGAAAAAAAAATACCTTATTTGTTGGAAAACCATAAAATTATAATAATCCTCAGTATTACAAAATTAATTGCATCTCACATGCATTACAATCACATTCAATGAATGCATGCTAATGATTGAGAACTGTGCAATAAGTCATTACCAGACAAAAGGTGCAAGCTGGAGAAAGACAAAGACTGCAGAACATTTTTGTCTTCTCCAAACATGCGCCCAACTTATTTTTCTCACTGATAGTTGGAGGCTGTTTTCTCCAGCTATCCATAAATACTCACTAAACAGATCTCTCACAAGAGGGCATCACCCAGAGGACTCGCAACAGTTTCACAAGTGCTTCCCTAATGATATAACAGCATTAAAGAAACGTTCCCCAAATGCTCACACATTTGTGACCGTTCAGCACCTTGACAAATGTTTTCCCAGTTGTCCAATAGCGTTAGCACTTTTGGCACTGTAAGTACACTAGAGCCTCCCCTTGTGCTATGCAACCAATTAATTTTAAACTCTATGGAGAAAGTGTAAAACTAGGGCTCCCTAGGTTTGCAGTAAAGATTATCCAAACGTTCCCCTAAAACACTGCAGCAACATTCTTGTAAAACTCCCCTATTGCTATGCAAACTCAACGTGAGCACTGTTGAAATTTTCCTGTAACCTTCCCACAACATTCCTCAATTAAGTCTGTGAATGCAGCCATGTGGGAATATGCCCAAATGCTGCAAGAACATGTTTTTATATTCTCCATAGGTGTAAAAAAACATCATGCACTCCCTATGCCTGTGCACCAGCAGAACACATCTGCACGTATATTATCGTGTTACGGCATACAACTTTCGTCTGAAAGAAGATAGTCATATACACCTAGGATGGCCTGAGGGTGAGTAAATCATGGGATAATTTTCATTTCTGGGTGAACTATCCCTTTAAATGAGGAAAGTAATGCACCAGTTTACCACTGGATTTATTAACAGGGTTCAAATGATCATCACAATTTAATAACATAAAACATTATGTTATGAGCATAGGGCTTCACATATGTGACATGATAAATAGACTATGTGTCAGTATCCTTTCTTCCTTAACAGGCCAATTTCTATCATTACTATAAATAATAATAATAGTAATAATAATACAAATGTTAAAATAATCTTCATTAATATACCAGCATGTGTCACATTTACACACTTCAAAGTGCCAGTTTCTGGTCTCAGTCAAACCACAATACTTAAGAAGGACCTAATTCTTCATTAAATACCAGATATAGAAGTAGCTTATATGATCAGTTCATACTTATATAATCATTTAGGTCAATAAAGTCAAAACTGCATTCATCTTCACTTAAGCTATGGATACTTTTACTGAGGAAAGTTTCCATCTCAATCATATCAGTTACTAAAATCACGTTTTTATAGTCACCCTAGCAGTGGCATTGAGGATGGGGAGGAGGGGGATGGTTGTCCCTGATGTATTATACAAAGCATTTGATACTTTTAAAAATTCACTCACGTTTCACTTCACAAATAATGTAGGATTTATGGCTTTTACTTTGACTACCCAGTAGTCCGTCTGTTCGTGATACAGACACTGGTACACTGAGAAAAAGTTCACAAATAATTACAAAGAAACACTGAAAGAAAGACCAAAATAGTATTTTCTTGTCAAATTTACTTCAAAAATCTTTATTTTATTTAGAACTTCTACAGTGTAGATTATCGTTTCAAACAGAGTTTGCGTTCCACTTCGTTGCTTCTGAATTGCTTTTCTATGTAAACATGCTCTTGACGGACACATTCAACACTATTTCTTCAGTGTCTCGCGCATGCGCGCAGCATTTTTTAAATCGCCATGAACTTTGAAATGTTGTTCAACTTTTAAAAACGCGTCTCTCGAGACCCTGCGCTCTTTTCCATCATACTTTGCTGTGTGTCGCGTATTTAAAAACAAAAAAGCGTTCTGTGTAAATGGCCCCTTGCACGTTTATTCAGCTAACCGCAGTTTTAAAGCCCATCAATATTTATATAGCCAGCTGTTGAACAGTACCTGTTCAGACCAGTACGTGGAACTGTCAATCGGCAGGTTTCTACAAACTGTCATTGATGCAAAGAGATTGATGAGGTAATAAATTATATAGCGAAATTGAGGACTTCTGTCCTTTGAGAACTTCTTAGCTTTTTCTATAGAATATTTAGATTAGCATTACAAATGCCTTAGTAATTTACCCCTATTTATTCCTGACATTCATGCAAAGAAAAGTGAATGATTTTAAATGTTTATTTTTCTATTTGTGAGTTCATTTTTAGAAATGAATCTCCACCACCTGTGCTCACATCTTTTTTTTTTTCTTGTCTCATTATTCTGAAAAGAATGTTGCTAAGATACTTTTAAGTTTCCACGGATGTAATTAGCGTCTAACAATAGACATGTGTATATTGTGTATGTGAACTCTTTAAGCCTCAAAAATGTAAGAACTAGAATCTGCCAAAAACAAAACTGAGGAGTGATTTCACTGAACAGTTACTCAAAACGTTTCAGCGCAAATTCCTCGCTATAAGCACCCACAATTCAGTTTAACCACACATCTAGCACTCAAAACCAACTGACATGATCAAGAATTGCATTTATAAAATTACATTTAGCGCTAATTTCTGTTTTTGCACCATTACCTGATCCTTTAGTGTCCCGGGTGCTAAAACAACGCAGATGGTGCGCAAATAAACATCACTATCAGTGGACACAATTCATAACGAATCCCTCCCGAGTCATTGACATGGCTTTACTTTTATTCACATTAATCAGTGGATCTTCCAGTTCAGGGTCAAATTTATGCCTCAAATGTTAAATACTTCAAATAATGAATACCAGTAGCAGTAATGATTAAGTGATTTATTGGGAAGAACTTTACCAAAGGAGCTTCAATTCTGATTGCAGTGAGTAATAAAACTTAATGAAAGACATCAATGCACAATGCGGATATTACAGTCTTTAATATTGTATGACTTATCATTTAATTTTATAATCTACTGAACCATAGCGCGCTAATGTTATTCTTATTTCACATGGTTAAAAATAGTTTTAATTTTGCACCCTAGTAAAATTGAGATATGTTAGTGAAACCCAAACAAACACCAAATGCTCCGAGAGTGCTCAGGGTGTTAAAACAAAATACTCTTACCAAGAGTTCAAGTTTACCTAACTACAGTAGTCAGCATTTAAAGTGGATCACAAAAGAAACTAAGTTGTCCTAAGAAGAAGGTTTTAGGACAACTTTGATTAACTTTTTTGATCCACTTCAAATGTTAACTACTATATTTCAAGTTCTTAGTAACAATCATCTATTTTAACTGTGAGTTCATATCAGACCACATGAGGTGGGGTTTGACATCTTCACCTGGAATATTACAAACAAAATAGGCTGCAGTCACCCCAAAGGGTGATTCAAAAGCACAATAAAGATGTCCTGAGAAAAAGAGTGGCATACTTGTTCTGTTTACAGTTCCAGTGTTATCTTAGTATAATGGAGTTTGTCGCAGGACAGTGAATGACTCCATGTGTCTCTATGCATTTAAAACACGTCACGCCATCAGTCACGATATCTTAGTATTCCAGCTGAGTGCCCGAGCGCTCGCATAATGTACTGTTTCTATGGGTATTCCTATTTTATATCAGTTTCTCTCATGGGTAACCCGATCTTAGTATTTACGATGAGAGTAGAATAATCTTAGTAACTTCAACGAGTATCTCGCCCTTCTTACTGTGGCGAGATCACATGCTCATTTCTTAGTACCTTTGATGACTATGATGAATAATCTCTGTATTTATGACAAATGCTTGTTCAGTAATCTATTCGTCTTGGTAAAGCTGATGAGTGCTGGCATCTTTGTATCTGCAGTTTCTTGTCTTGGAATTTTTGATGAGTACTTAAAATTGAAGAAGAGCTTTTATCCAGTGATATTCCCATTGGTGGAATAATTATGATGTGCTTCGCTGAGAATGAAGAAATATGTTTATTAATGTACGTATTTGTTATTTTTATGAATTATTTTGGAATAGTTTTGTTGTTATTGCTACCTTCTGTGCTTTGATACCATTTCCCAGTATGTGGGTGTCAATTTTAATATTTGGATCTACAGTAAACACTGTAATTGTACTGTATTTGGGCCAGTTTCATTTTTATTTTTTATTTTTTAAGTATGGTACAAAGAGTACTTATCTTTGTTTCCACAACAAGTACTAAACTGTCTTCTTAACTGAGTTTACTTAAATGGTTTATGCCAAATGATTATCTTTCCTTATTTACATCCAACTTTATTAAATTGTGTATCCCCAGAAAAAAAAACACTGTGCAGATTGTGTTACCTCAAGTTATGGAACTAAATTACGTTGACTTTAAGTAAATTAAGTCAATAAATGAATAAACCCTTGAAGTAATCTCAACAAACAGGTGCATCTTATCAGTGTGTCTTAGTACTCGGGTAAGTTCTCTTATTTTAGTAATGCTGCTGTAGTGTTGAACATTAACTGATGTACTACGTTTGTAAAACTTAACTTAGTAAATCAAAGCATTAATCGGGTCAAACTGTTACAGCCCCAAACACTTGTGATATTTCATACTGCGAAATGAATGTGCATGAACGTTGATTGTTTTAATTGAATTTTTTGAATTTGTGCGCTTAAGGAACAAGGCGGCAATTATCTTCAGACTTATAGGACAAATGAGGCATAAGTGATATTGCTAAGAAGAGGAATGGATCGATGGGGAACAGGACCAAGAGAATCTAAAAATAATGTATTATTGTGACATGGTCTTAAAATGATTTCAGAAGACTGCTGGTGTAGGATTTTACATGTTAATAAAACTTTTATTTTTAGGAGGTGTCTGATTTTTGCTTTACTCTGACTCTTTGCTCCACTTAAAGAATCACATGTGGCGAAGGAGTAAAAACACTATTGTGACCCATGGACTGAAAACATTTCTTAAATAAAGGGCTTTTAAACTTTCTTTTTCCTTCTCCCCTCCAAAGACCTTTTCTTGTCAAACGTCTTTTTCCATCATCACTCAATCTCTCAGAGTGTCACACCTTTTTACAATCATTCCCTCCCTTTATCACTTCTTCCTCTATATACAAATCACTCTTTCACCTTTTTCTTTGTCTCCTCATGTCTTTCTCTCATTCTTTGTCAGATCCTATGTTTCTTAGGATCCTATGTTTTCTTAGGCCCCGCCCACTGGAATTCAGTCGCTTAACGGATGACATTTAGATGGGAGCGTCTTGTCGCATCAAAAGCAAATACCTATTATAATCACTGACACTCTCTACACTGGATGCAGTATACAGATGCGTGTTCAGTTTCCGACATACTCCAGTCTGTTGAAAGCAGATCAAAAGGAAGAGTGAAAGAACGTTTATTTTGACGGGTCCAGTAGGGGTGTTGCGCTATACCAGTATTGACGATAATTGTGACGTAAAAAATGAAATATTGATATTTTGTTAATTCTTGCTGTTGCAATATACCGGTATTGGCGATAACTGTAATATTTAAAATGAATAGTATTCATATGATAATATGACGTAAATAATTCAGCACCAGTATCTGGTTGACATCCCAACATACAGTACAGTATTTTGCTGTATTGCACACTGGTTGCCACCTGTCATAAAACACAAGCAATGAAAAACACAAAATGAAGTGTTCCAGTTATAAGCTGGATATTCTTTCTTCACACCTTTTTTAAGACGTTATTATGACTATCCGTTCCAATGTGACATCTATAATTAACAGCTCATTAGCAAGTGGAGTTGTTTCAAGTAGTTTTAAGCATGCAATTCTACATCTTTTGTTGAAATTGGATCTGGCAATATACAACAATTACAGACCAATCTCCCCTTTTATTTTCAAGATTTTGGAGAGAGTTGTTTATTCGCAGCTCTTCTCCTATCTAAATACATTTAACATTTTAGATACATTTCAGTCTGGTTTCAGACACTTCCATAGCACTGAATCTGCATTATTGAATGTCACAGATGATATTTTACTCTTCATTGATTTAGGTTCACCTGTTGTCTTAGCTTCAATAGATCAGATCATCAGCTCATTAGTCGAGACCCCAAGACCTAAAATGGGTGTGTCAGACAAAGGAGACGAGCAAAATGTGTTGGGGGGGCTCCAGGAAAATGGTTGGGAACCCCTGGTCTAGAATGTATGGTTGGCATCCAGGCGACAACCCTCCAGTGGTTTCCCCCTATATAAAAGAAAGGACATTCCCTATGAATTTAGGCAACTTTTCTTCTACTTCGACTCAATTACAGTGTGGTATCCCTCAAGGATCAATCTTAGGACCTTTGTTTTCACTGTACATGCCTCCCCTGAGCTTTATTTTTCAGAAATACAGCATATCTTATCATTGTTATGGTGATGATGTCTAATTTTATTTCCTAGTGAGTATAGACAAGCACCGGTCATCTGAGAATGTCCTAAACTGCTTCAATGTTATTAAACATTGTTTGGCAAAAAAAAAAATAATAATAATTAAATTAAATCTAATGTACAAGATCATGTGAGGAGTCTTGGAGTGATTTTTGACTCATCATTACTTTTTGATAAGCAGCTCAGTGCTGTTGTGAAGGGTAGCTTTTACCACCTGAGACACTAAAATAAAACATAAAGACTTGGGAATTGTGATCCACTCACTTATTTCATCAAGGTTTGACTATTGAAACTTATTGTTCATTGGTCTTCCCCATACTGCGTTATCCCATCTACAGCCTGTTCAAAATGTCGCGTCCAGGCTGTTAACAGGGTCAAGAAAGAGGGATCACATTTCCCCGGTCTTAGCATCTCTACCGGTGCTCCCGGTGTAATTCAGGGTCGATTATAAATTTCAGATTTTTTGTCTACAAGGCACTATTTGGTCTTACACCCCAATATATCAGTGACCTTCTACATCCGTACTCTCCAACCAGAGCGCTCAGGTTTTCTGATCAACTTCTATTGAAGGTTCCTCGTTCCCGCTATAGATCAAAGGGTGATTGTGCCTTTGCTGTGATAGTTCCTAAATTATGGAATAGTCTATGGAAGTCAGCTTCACATTAGCCATGTTTAAATATTCTTTAAAAACATATCCTTATTCTGTGGCTTTTGAATAAATTAATAAATTGTTTTAAGTGGATTAATACATAATGTCTTAATTTTCTGTATTATGTTTTATAATTAATTTTAAAATTAAGTTTGCTCGCTCTGTACAGCACTTTGGGTCAACTTCTGTTGTTTTTCAATGTGCTTTGTAAATAAAGGTTGACTTGACTTGACTTGACAAGCAGACGAAGCGCGCAGCTGCTACTGCCGCGTAAAAGCATGTTGTCGGATATGACAGACGAGACATTCTACCCACACTCCAAGAAAGTTAACTCGCCAGTGTGGAAGTTTTTTTGACGAAAATTACTTGTTAATCAGCCCAGTCTGCAGGACTTGCCGATCAACAGTGAACGCACAAGGTGGCAATAGCACCAACCTCTTCACCCACTTCCACCTCCATTATCTTTGTTATCTTTGGCCAATGTACAGAAATCAACTTGCAAGTCCTGAAACGGGAAATGTTACATTTATCTGCTAAAGATGCCTTTCTGTGTTTTATTATATTTACATCCATCAGAGCTTTTTACAGTAGTTCAAAGGTGTGCTCATTCAGATAAAAACTTATGGATTATAGTATGTACTTAAAATATCTTTGGAGAGCAGTATTGTTTTTCTTTTATTTCTTTTTTTTTTTTACTGAAAATAGGGCGATGTAAGCATTACGGAATGCTAAATGTAATTTATGTTTCATTCATACTCGACACTGAAGGGATGTTCCAGGAAATCCCTAATATAATCCCTAATATATGGACAAAGAATAAAAGTAGCTGAATAAAATGCAGATAGAGACATTTTGGCTGATTAAACGAAGAGAATAAGGATAATGTATATTTATAGTTCAGTGCCAATTGACAGCCTTTATCACTGTATAGATTAATATAAAATAATATAATTTCTTCCTCATTCTGTGATAAAAAGCCACATCAGTTCACAGAAGGAAGTAACTGGATGCCATTAAATGTAATTGTTCCTATTTCTATAGATACAGATTCTATAGATTTCTCTAGATTCTTTTGGCCACAGTAATCATGTAGTGAAAACTCTTATATCGTGACAGTAGTGTCCAGTTTAAACAGCTTGTTTGCATCTCTGTACAGACTTTATTTTTTAAATATTATTTTTATGTTCCTTGAGGTTCACTTATAATGTCAATAAAGTCAAATAAAGCAGCAGGCGCAATGATATTACGCACCGCCTGTGACCCCATGCTTGCACAGGGAGCGTGCCTTGCAACCATGGAGACATTTGTGAGAGATGCTGCGTAATATCATTGCGCCTGCTGCACCCATGGTACGGCAGCAAAGTTCCTTGACTATTACGCCGGAATGAGAGTATAGTTCCTAGCCATATCGGCCTAGAAAATCGCAACTTTTCATTTTCCGTCGGTCTTATTACACAATGTAACTACAGAAGAGTCAAGTTTTAAATAGGAAAAATATTGAAACTCTTGGTGTCATTTTTGAGCAGGATGCTAACGGTCTAATCAGATTCAATGAACTATGCTAAGCTATGCTAAAAGTGGTACCACCAGACCCGGAGATCGGCTGAATGGATTCGAAAACGGTAAAACTCAACTGTTTAGCTCTAGGGAAGTTGGAAAATGAGCCTATTTTCAAAAAAAGTGGAGTTTTCCTTTAATGCCCAATATGATTTGGTGTTCTAGCAACAATACTGTTTGTTACCCTGGCTGCAAATTCAATCTATTTTGTATGTGGGAAAGAAAACCAAAGCCATTCAATCACAGGGAGGCAGAGGGAGGAAAAAGAGGCGTGATGTGATAACCGAGGTGTACTGACAGACAGACAGATTTTGATTCAGAAATAAAGCTCTTGATTTTCCCACTCTGATTTAAATGCAAATGAAATCTGTCAACAGTTGATATCTTCCAATTGAGAGCCGCGTATGTTTGTGTGCTTATGCATGAAAGACTGAACGTGACTGAGAACGACTCACCACAATTATATGAAAAATGAATCTCAGATCTATAAATGAAAGGATTTTTTTGCTCAGAGCTTTCCTGTAGGTCACCTTCAGAAGTTTTAGATGCTGCACAAACTTTCTAAGTCAGACTGATTTTCTCAAAGCAGGCGCTGACAGGAAGTGATTCTGTTAATCTTAAATAGATCCTTTAAAATTATTGCTCATGCTTAGGGTTAGGGATTTAAACAAACCCTTCATCCTAAGTATTAAACTTCGGTGTGTAACTCATTCCGCACCGTTTATCACAGATATGAATGATGCCTCAAATTGGATGGCTTGTCGTGGAGAGGTACGCTATTTCATTTCTGAGTGATTAGATGTATCACTCGGATGTACAAAATAGATGTATCACTCAGATGTACAAAAATCTCAGATTTTCATTGACCCATATCTAGGGACCAGAATATCACAGTGATTTGGGGATAGGCTTTTTTTTTTTTTTTTTTTTTTTTTTTTTTTTTGAAAGTTTGCTACAATAAGCAACCACAACAACATGCTAAAATACTCCAAAATACCTAAGCAATGCCCTAGAAATGTCTCAGAAAATAACAAGACAAAATGAAAAATTGTGTAACAAGATATTAGTCTAATAATGAAGAAAATTAAAAAAAAGTTTTTTTTTTAGAAATGTAGACATGCAAACTATTATGCTGCAATCTTAAAAAGGTTCTTTATTGGCATTGATGGTTCCATGAAGAACCTTTAACATCCATGGAATCTTTCTATTACACAAAAGGTTTTTTAAGTAGAAAAAGGTTCTTTACATTTTTAAAATCGACACAACAGCCAGTGCCACAGCTCCTCAACAAACCGTTCATACCGGTGTGATGAATACGATCCTCAACTGGACTGAACTGGAATAAATACTTTGAATGTTGCGATCCTATCAGACATAAGATAGCAACCTGAATCGTAACAAAGCACTGTTCGCCAGAGGAGAACTGGCCCCCCGACTAAGCCTGGTTTCTCCCAAGGTTTTTTTCTCCATTTTAACACAGAAGTCTATTTGCCACCTGTTTGCCATCTGATGTCACCTGTTGGAGTTTGGGTTCCTTGCCGCTGTCGCCTTTGGCTTGCTTAGTTGGGGACACTTGACATTTGATATTCAACAGTGCTTTGATCTGCCGACATTGACACTATTCTTTAAGAGCTGCTGTGCAGCCAAAATTATATACCAGTTATCAATGTAAAGCTGCTTTGACACAATCTGCATTGTAAAAAGCGCTATATAAGTAAAGGTGACTTGACTTGACTTGACTTAAAATGTTCTTCACACTAAGATTTTTTTTTTTTTTTTTTTTGAGAACTGTTCACTGAAAAGTTCTTTGGGGAACCAAAAATGGTTCTTCTATGGCATCAAGTTTTAAAAAAGATGCACAGAATTCAATGTCTTTAGTGCCACAGCAGTAGCGAGTAAAGCTCACAGACCTAGCTTTTAACGCGATCGAAAAGGGTTCAGATCCGCCTTTTGCCGAGCTCGCATTTATTTTTAATAAAAATAAAAGTAATGTTATAAAAGTAGAAATAAACTACAAACGAGTGTTTAATAATATTGAAAATGTGTTTATTGGGTAGGGTTAGGTGAAGGTTTTTATTCTCCCAATAAGGCAGCATCCATTTAATAATTGTAATAAATATAATCATTTACACTCTGTGATATTATTGCATCCTGTTAATGTACAAAAATACTGAGGTGCAAATAGTATCTGCCAATATAAAGTATAGATACCATCTAATTACTATTTACTCTTATTGCAAAGAACTGATAGGCTAATTTTACATGGTGTAAACAGAATCTATCGCTATTTTCACTTAGTGTAAATAGCATTTATCGCTAAGAAAATCTGATATTTTCACTTAGTGTAAATAGCATCTATTGCTATTTGCACTTAGTGCAAAGAGCCACTGCCTAACTTAAAATGCACTACACTTAATCCAATATCCTATTCTAAAACACAAAAATTAATAATAGTCTATAGGCCTACAGCAGCTTCTGAAGCGTAGGTAATGCTTCAGTGTACTTGTTATTTTTTTCAGGACATTTGAATATGATGTATTTTGATGTGAAATGTAATGTTTAAATGTAAAATTGAATTCTCTTTTTCTTATTTTTTCTTAACACCACCGCCATATGTGTCTACTAAACATTCCAAATGAATTTCCCTGCCTGTAGATTGTTGATTTAAGCATTTTAAGCAATTTCCTGCTCTTCACATGTGCCGGTTTGTCACAAGTCAGGTGAATGAGTTATGAATGTGCGTCTCTCTCTCTCTGTGCCACACTGAACTTCAGCATTTACTCCAAACCATTACAAGGGTGAAAAATGACTGTCTTCCAGACTTCTATTTGCTTAACGCACTGTCTCATGCCCTAGGTCTTGTCTCAGATTCCGTGCGTGTGTGTGTGCGCTCCATGGTGACCTCTGTATCATCATCAGTAGTGACGCGGTTATTATGGGCTGTCTGCAGTGTGTGCTGTGAATGATGACGCCTTTGCTGCGAAAGCAAAAATGTCTCCTCCGGTCATATATTCTTATGGAACGTTTCAGCAGGGTCATATTTGCCCTCATCTAACAATTTGCCAATGTTTGTAAGCAGCCTGTTTTTTCTCTGGGTCTAGTGCTGTATCCTATCCAGATGTGATAAAACAAATCTTGCTTATGTAAATCTGCTTTTGTTATAACTAACTGCGACAATTTTTATCATTTTGACATTTGGCTTTTATCTGTTTCAGCCCATTGTTAAATCAAATTGGCCAACAATATACACATAACTATACTTTAAACATCAAATGGAGTCTGACTGAATTAGTTTGTGAGTTAACTCAATGATCAATATCCATTGTGGTGTATTTTTTCTCAAATTAGATCTTTTCAGGCAGAGTGAGACTCATTTGTAAAAAAAAATATGACCGGAATCACATTTCAAACCACCTCCAAATATGGTTTGAATCAGATTTGGAAAAAAAAAACTTGTTGGCAAATGCTATTTACACTAGCTCTGCCCACCAATATCTCATTGGACCACTCAAGTTTAAAAACAGACACACTGAGCTCAACATCTACAGTGGTGCAGCAGTAGCAAGTAAGGCTAGGAGTTCTGGCTTTTACCACGATCGACATGGGTTCGAATCCACCTTTTGCCAAGCTCACTTTTCTCCATTTTCCCATCACATATCATATCAGAAAGTCATTTATTTTCATTAAAAATTAAAATTATATTCTAAAAGTGGAAATAAACTGCCTAACATTTTTTTATAATATTAAAAGTATTTATTTGGTAGGGTTAAGGGAAGGTGTAGGGAGGGTTTTTATTCTCCAAAAAAGGCAGCATCCATTTAATAATTGTAATAAATATAATAATTTACACTCTATGATATTACTGCATTCTGTTAATGTACAAATACTGAGGTTCAAATAGTATCTGCCAATATAAAGTATATCATCTAATTATTTACACTTCTTGCAAAGATCTAATACTTTTACATGGTGTAAATAGAATGTATCACTATTTTCACTTAGTGTAATTAGCATCTACAGCTATTTGCACTTAGTGTAAATAGCATTTATTGCTAAGAAAATATGATATTTTCACTAAGTGTAAATAGCATCTATCTGTGCAAATAGCAACTGCCAAAAAAAAAAAAAGATTTAATGTGTTTTTTGTTCAAAACTATCCCCATTCACATGGATCTGCGCAAATGACTAAAAACGCTGTATTACAGATGTCCGTCAAGTAGTTGGCGATGTCACTTGGTAAAAACCAAAATAAGAGAGATCACACAAAATGCATTTCATTTTTTATTTAGTACTGTCCTGAGTAAGATATTTTACATAAAATATGTTTACATATAGTCCACAAGACAAAAAAAAATAGCTGAATTTATTAAAATAACCCTGTTGGCAAGTGTGGGAACTATTGGTTCTTAATATTGTGTGTGGTTACCTGGATGATCTACGACTGTTTTTTTTTTTTGTTTTTTTTATAGTGCGAAGGTTGTTTATGAGTCTCTTGTTTGTTAAACTGCCCAACGTTCTTCAGAAAAATCCTCCAGGTCCTGCAAATTCTTCAGTTTTCCAGCATCTTTTGCATATTTGAACCATTTCCAGCAGTGACTGTATGATTTTGAGATCCATCTTTTCACACTGAGGACAACTGAGGTACTCAAACACAACTATTAAAAAAGATTCAAACATTCACTGATGCTCCAGAAGGAAACACTGCATTAATGCATTAAGACCTGGGGGGTGAAACTTTTAAACAGGATGATATTAAACATGTCCATATTTGTCTTATTTTATTGAAATATCTTTTTTTTTTTCATTTAGTACTGCCCTTCGGAAGCAACAGAAGATACTTGCATGTTTCCCGGAAGACAAATTAAGTACAATTTACCTTGATCTTCCAATTCAAAAAGTTTTTTACCCCCCAACTCTTAATGCATCGTGTTTCCTTCTGAAGCATCAGTGAATGTTTGAACCTTTTTTAATAGTTGTGTTTGAGTCCCTCAGTTGTCCTCAGTGTGAAAAGATGGATCTCAAAATCATACAGTCACTGCTGTAAATGGTTCACTTATACAAAAAATCCTTAAAAACTGAAGAATCTGCAGGACCTGGAGGATTTTTTTGAAGAACAGAGCTCAGTTTAACTGCTCAGGACAAACAAGGGACTCATGAACAACCATCACAAAACAAAACAAAAAATGGTCGTAGATCATCCAGGTAACCACACACAGTATTAAGAAACAATGGTCCCCAAACTTTTGAACTTTTTTTTTTTTTTATGTAAATATTTTTTATGTAAAAGATCTTATTTAGGACAGTACTAAATAAAAAATAACATGCAGTTTGTATGATCTCTCTTATTTTGTTAAAATTATTCACATTTTCACAGATTTTGCAAGTGGTTCCCATACTTTTTCATACAACTGTATGTCCAATTACACAGTCCACCTGCAAAACGCATCTAGACTCAGATTTGTATGTGTGTACAGACAGACAGACAGATAGATAGATAGATAGATAGATAGATAGATGTTGTTTGTTGTAAAAATTACAAGCACCAGGATGGAAAAATTAGTAAATACATATATGGGATATTAACACAATCCTGGCATATCTTTTGAATTTCTCTGTCTATTGCATAACTTGTGTGGATGGCAAGTCAGAAACCTACTAAATGTTTAAAGATTTCCCATTATTTCCAACTGTGCAGTGCTGCAAATGCCTCACCCATTGTCTATTAAGTTTTCTCAAGGTAACAAACCTTCTGTAAAATTCTGAGAAATTGTTGAACACGCGCTTTATCGACAAAACACCTCAGGAAAAAAGGCGAATATTGCTTTCAAGTACGAAAATGCATAAAACATCAGGCATTCTTCTGTTGTTGCTCTTCAAAGCTTTAAAGGATTCGCACCGACTTCAGGTTTGAATGGAAGCTCAGGTAAAGTGATTTGCTGAACACACAATGGCTGGGCTCTCAAAGGGCTCGATGCACTCTACTCGATTCACCACCAAGGTCCCTACAACAGAGCTGCAGTGGCTGCTGGAATTTTTATCCCCTCATTGACTTTAGACTTAAGACTTGGGAATTTAGCCTGGTAAACTAACACTCAATAATCAATGGCAAATAACCACATTCTTATGCACACACTAATGCATGAGCAGGTTACTAACCTCATGTTGTTTCTGTGTGTCCCTATGCAATAGTCATTATCAACAAATGTTTGAGAACTCAACTTGGGCTTAGCTTCATTTCACCAGTCTGCATGTCCTAATCTAGTCCTTGAAAGTAGTAAAGGCAAACAGATTGGAAAGAGTAAACTAATGTAACTTGCTGTCCACAAAGGAGCATCTCGAGCACTTAATTAAAGATAGTTAAGATTAAAAATGAAGGCGACGTGTCGAAGAATTGTCACAGGATTGAGGTATGTGCCCGCTTATATGTATTTGTGTTTGTGATTGACACATGCTAAATTAACAAGCTCCTCATGAGCTTTCATTTTGAATTCTATTATGATATATAAGAGATAGTAGAAGGGTTAATTATATGTAAAACTTACATAATGCTTTGAGGCTCTGGATGGGTGCAAAGGTGTTTTCTTCCTCTGTGGTGAATGGAAGTTTAAATATCAGCACAATTCTTCAATTTGCAGAATCAAAATGTAAAGTCTTGATTAATAGTTGAGCAGTGGTTTCATCTGAAAATCTTCTTAAATCTTCTTAGATGCGCATTGAACGAGCTCTGGTGGTGTGTGTGATTACAATTGGCTTCTGATAGTGGGGAAATGTCTGACCTGCCTGATTAAACCAGAGATTGTGATCAGCCTTAAATTTAACCAAAGCTGTGACCTCTGCGACAGACGCAATTGTTGGCAGGTCTGCAAACGGCACAGCTGTGATCAAAGTCCTAATGAAAAAGTGGTCAGAAAAAAGTCATATTAGAAGTTCTTACCTGAGTTGCATTAACTTTGAGGAACATGATGACATTGCAGATCTCAAGTTTAGCTCCCTGAAGGCTGCCTTTGGGAAAACCTGACACTTCACCTGAATAACACTGATGAGAGGAAAAGAAAGTGTATATGTTTTATTATAGAACGTGCATGAATGCAAGCGTATTCATGTGCTGGAAATAGAGCGGTTTTGAATGTGTATGCATATCGCTGTCTTTCTTTCTCCGCATTCATCTTGTCCTTTGAGACACCAGTTATAGAAGTGCAGTTATATAAATGAATACTGGACTCACATGGACTACACCAACAAAATATGTTAGCACTTTCAAATATCATATGTTCTAACAGCAATTGTAATTTCATCAACCCTTTTGTTAATTTAGGCTGTGAAAAATGTGATGCAACATCCTGGACATTAATGACATCGCTTGAGATTATGATTAATGCATCACAAATCATAGAGTGTTGGAAACAGAAATCAAACAGTAGGCCTATACTGTGTATCATTTTTCTATATAGTATGAGTCAAATATGAAAAACTATATGAATGAGATCCGACAGAGCTGATGCAACGGTGTAGTGTCTAATTTAGCAAGTGCTGTCATTATATTTTTTTATTATTATAATAAATATATTTTTAAAAAGTTTTAATGTCTAATGAGTCAAAAAAATTATGGTAATTTGTAAGCAATAAGGTACAAGAGGCTGTGTGTTATCGTGATTAAGTCACGGCTCAAGGGCGTTGTTAGGCACAACGCGAAGCCTTCCTTCCGCCGGGAAAATAGTCCCTGACTGTGAACATCAACAGAAGTTACATTATTACACCATTAGATGGCAGCAAAGTCTGTCTTTATGAGTGTGTTAGTCAGTAGCGAAGACTTTTACATTGAAAAGACTGAATTGTTGTGAACACGGAACAAAACGCAACTGACAAATGCTTTGACTAGCACTGGCAGTCACGGGAAATCCCCTTAACTGTTAAAAGGACAGGATAATAAGCTTCAATGAACAATATCAACTGAGAACATACAGTTTACGTTGCTAAGAGTGGTTGCTAAAGGTGTTGTTTAGTGATACACAGAACCGTTGGGTGAAGCAGTCATAGCCGTGTTTTATCGTGAATAAAACACAGCTATTGACCAATCAGAATCAAGGACAGGAACTAACCGTTTTACAAATTACATTAGAGGCCAGGATGCAGTATTCTTTACTATATGAGTTATTGTATATAGCTAAAGATTTTAAATATAGAAAGATGGTGCACTCATATTAATGGGAGAAAGTGCAACGTACAATATGACGGAATAAATCGGAAAAAAAATTATTTGACGGAAAAAAAATTATTTGCTGATTGATAAAGTCACTGCAGCTGCCAGTAGAAGCCCCGGTGTCATGAGAAATTGAGTCCCCCAAAAACAGTATAAAGAATAAAAATAATAAACAGTGAGAATGAGAAATGCTTGATTTCACAACTTTAGTTACTAGTATATGAATCATGCAATTTAAAAGACATTAATGGTCATTATAACGCATTTTAAACAATATAAATTATAATGTAATTTTGCAGGAATTATAATCAGATGCTAAAAATGCTACCCTTTAAAAGTTTGTTGAACCAATGGGTTCACTCAGGGTGATAAAGGAGACTCGATTCCTGGGGGGGCTCGATTTCTCACCACACCGGTTGCAGTCAGGGTTCTGAGAAGCGCTCTTAGGACTGCACATGCGCATTGACTGGTTAAGCCTGAAAAATGAGACTTTTAAACGCTATTATTTGAGCAAAAGAAACAACATTTATGGGAGAGTTCAAATCAGATTTTGTTGCTGATTTGAAATGTGTTATTTAATAATGAGCTAAAGAAGTTTTTGAAATTTCAGGATTCCCCCATTCAAATAGATAAGGACTTGGATGCCTGAAATAGCTGCCCGGAGGTGTTGCAAATATGGCTGCCGAGTGAACAGACTTTCCTTGAAAGGGACTTTGATATAGCGCAAAATGTGGCAAATATAAAATAAATCTGTAATAAATATGAAATAAATCTAACAGATATTCCATGCTTAAAGAAAATTTGCATGCTGTACTATTATAAATAATACATATAGGCCTGCTAAAATTAGTAGTTGTATGGAAGTACAGTATGCTATACCGAACATAGCTAGATTTTCAAAGTGCACACACATGCAGGACTAACCCTTTGCATTTACAGACAAGTGTCACGATCACCTGTCTGTTCCCGGACTACACTTCCCATAATCCTCCCTGCCTGTCACATGCACACTCCACACCGATTACCTGTTGCCACATACACCTGTTGCCTATCATCTGGACTATTTAAGACTCACTCACACACCACCTCATTGCGAAGTCTTGTTAACCTGTGTTGCAATTCTGAGCGTGTTTTTATCCTGTCTGTCTGCCCGCCCGTTTTCGATCCTGTCTGGTTACCTGTCTCTGATTCCCTGCTGCCTGCCTTTGGACTGTTTATTGTTATCCGACCTATGAACGATATCTGCCTGCCCTGATCTACTGCCTGTATCCTGACCATGTCTCTGCCCGTCCCTTGCTGTACCTGTTTGCTCCTGTTTGACCATGCCTGTACGACTACAATCACCTATCAATAAAGCTTTGCATATGGATCCCTGCCTGAGTCCAGCTTCGTTACAACAAGGCTCTTGTAGTGGTTGTCTTTCAACATTTGTGAGATCAAAGCTGCCACAGCAATTTTAAAATGTATATAACTTAAAAGTGAATTTCAACATGTTGACGTTTACATATCAATGCAAAAGGTGTCTGTTGCATTAGGACACACGGTTTTATTTCCCCAATCTAGTATATTGTCTTACTGTACTTATCTAAAAGTACACACTTTTCATTATGCACAATACGTGCAAAGAGGAACAGAAGGATTCAAAAGTCTGAAACCACTGGTGAAAATACTTATATTTTGGATTTTTTTTTTTTTAAAGTATCATTTTACATCGTCTTTTTTCTAAAACTCTTTGTTTAGTTCAAGATTTAAATTGGATTTTGAATCCCGATTGTTCATGTGGTATCATTATTTTGGACCCCACTGCCAATGTGTTTTGATATTCAGACTTCAATGATACTCTTAGTTCACTACTGAGTGCATGATGGGATATGGGCATGGAGTAAAAAAGCACTGACTAAGAATGGCCAGACTGTGAGAGATCATAGAAGGAGAGAGAGTTTGTGTGTGTGTTTGGATGAGTGTTGGGGGTATCATCACAGAAGTAGTCTGGGGGTTTTTTAATGAAAGTTATGTAATAGGTCTTTTCGTATGACTCATCTCATCCTAATACACACACACACACACACACACTTAAGGAGTGAATGATTTTTTTTCTCAAGCCAATTTACACATTCACAGCATTTGCTCAGGACAGCAAACAAAAATCACATGGCACAATTACTTGCTGCTAACCACTTCCCAAATCGGATTTTATGCCCTGACATTTCTCCATCCATCTATACAAGTAGGTGTGTAAGAGAGGTTTCTGGGGCAAGGGTGTTGTCGTCGTGGTAACCGTGTTACCATGGCTCCGTTGTAGGCTCAGTGGGTTTGTGGGGCAATGGGCGAGCTCATGACCCCACTGGTGTCAAAACTGAAGAACCACTATATTATGTGTAAAAAATTATTGAAATAATTTAATTTAAAGGGGCTACATGTAAGATTTTTCACGTATTAATCGCATTTTTATTGTCAATGTGTGAAAAGCTTAAAAAACGAGACTAAGAAAGCCTGTAGACTGATTTTAATGTGAAGGACTCGGGACGTTCACAAATCAAAAGAATGTGAAGGTTAAGCAGAATAAGGCAGAAAGAGCCATTCTGTACTGTAATGTCAATGTGTCATACAAAGAAAAGGGATTAATTCAAACTATAGTCTCACAGACAGATCTATATAGTCTATAGTCTCAAATATACTTTATAATGAGACTATCATAGCAGTGTAATTTTAATGACCTCAACTTTCAACATGATGCCGGTGATTTGCAGAGCTGGTGTAAACATTTTCACATCACTTCATGGTTCCTAATGCTTTCTTAACTGCTGTTTTCTCACCGCTGTCATTTTTGTTGTGCGTTTATTTTGTTATTGAGAGAAAAGTGTGCAGCACATATTTATGTAAATGTATGGATGTTTGTTAAAAGTATATCTCTGTAAAGGTATTTCCAACTTTTTACCCCTAAGCAAAGAACCAAACAGAACTTCGCCATGAGTATATCAGGGCATTGAACCATGAGCAACAAGTTGCTGGCTGTAGTTCACTTAATGGCCACCGGTGTTGCTAATAACAAGGGTTTCTGAATTCTACATATAGCACCTTTAATTTTAATTATATATTTCATATATCATATATTATTATTTCATATATTATATCAAATATTGATTTAGTATTTATATTGAATTAGGCTATATATAATTGTATATGAATGTTCGACAGGGCTTTTTCAATGTATGCTCCTAAGTTGTGGAATCTGCCTCCAGCTGAAATTTGTGAGACACAGTCATTTGGTATTTTAAAATCTTATCTGAAAACACCTTCTTTTCAGGTTGTCTTTTAGTTGATTGTGATATGTATGTTGATTTATTGTTTGTGTATTTTAACTATTTTGTGATGTTTTCATTGTTTTACTATGTAAAGCGCTTTGAAAAGCTCATTAATTGCTCACTCTCATGTTGTTCCAAACCCGTAAGACCTTCATTCATCTTTGGAACACAAATTAAGATATTTTTGATGAAAAATGTAGTTACACAGATTATTTTAACAATGTCTTTATTATCTTTCTGGGCCTTGAAAGATGCAATGACGTTCCTGCCTTTGTGTGGCTCAGAAACCTCTTGGATTTCATCAAAAATATCTTAATTTGTGTTCCGAAGATGAACGAATGTCTTACAGATTTGGAACGACAAGAGGGTGTATAATTAATGACAGAAATTTCATTTGTGGGTGAACTAACCCTTTAAATAGTCCTGCAGTGTGGGACAATAGGAGCTTTCACATCGAATAGTTCTAGGAACTCAGTTATAGGAACTAGCCATTAGGATAGTTCCCCGAGAACTAATTTCTCCCCAGGCCATGTTCCTGGTTCCGTTCACACCAGCAATAGGAACTCTGAAGCGGACGACAGCGGCGTCTTTAAGCGCGACATTTACAAACGCTAAAAACTGGTGGATGGAAGACGCCATGATCAGAGCTGTGTTTGTTGTGCGTCGTGGGTTTCGTGATAACAGAGATGGAATGTGAATGCATAATTTACGCGACTGAAAGAACAAAAAGTGGGGCTAAGAGACAAAATCTCCTATAACAACTTTTAGTATTACATATCATCGAGGCGGAGAAAAGAACACAACCCTGCAGACAACAGGTGAATACCGTTATCACTGTTTTCCTGTTCGTGAAGTAAATATGCTTACACAGCTTTTTAAAAATGTGCCGGTGTTTGACATGCGTTTGACCAATCAACATACACTCATGTCACTGATAGTTCCTATAGTGCTGGTTTCGACCCTACTCTGAAGTAGGAGCTAATTTAGTTCTCCCAAAAGGAGTTCTTAGAACTAAAATCGTTCCTGCGGTGTGAACAAGGCAAAATCCGGGTACTTCAGCCAATAGTTCTAGGAACTATGAAAAGGTCCCTCCGGTGTGAAAGCCCCAAATAATTAAAATGTAAACGTCTCTCAATTGAGGTAAAAAACCCTGCATGTATAAAATTATAAAATAGCTTTAGATGTATGTGTCACACTACAAGACACTGCTGTCACTGCATGAGATTTCATGTCAACCACTCACATAATTATATGTATAAATGTTCAACAAAAAATGAGGCAGAACTATGAATATTAAAACATATTGTGCTAACCAACAAGACAGTTGGCAATGTGAACAAAAAAAATATAATGAATAAATAAAACTAAATAATTTTAATATTAACTTATAGTACATTAAAATCTTTTTAGCTTTTTATGACTTATTTTCTGCATTTCTGTCAAAGGTGATAATTTCTAAACAAGGTGAATAATAATAATACTGTGATAGATGCGGTACTTGAGTTCACATTAGTGTGTTTCAGCATGAATAATTGGTCCAGTTTACTGTGGTAGAGTAAAGATACACTCTGAATGACGAATCAGTGACACAAGACCCATGTGTTTTTTTTTTGTTTTTTTTTTTGGATGTCCACAATATTGTGGTTTTTGTGTTAAATGTTGAGGTGAATTTAAGTGAAATCTAGTGATAATAGAAATTTAGATTAGACCCGATACCAACTCAAATCGAGTTTAGTGCATCGTGCCGCTTGCTGTCAGTTTTGATTAGAGAAGTGTGTCCTAGTTGAAGATGTTGTGACTTGATCTTTTATTATGGATTCTTTATGTTTCGCAGTGTCCGTCTGCACATCAGGGCCTGATAGGCTATAGAGCGGAAAGTATGTAGAATTCATTTAATGACCGCTGGTATGAAAGATTTGTATCATTATGAGAATAAGACTGGAATTTTGAGCAGGTTTAAAGCAGTGTCATCAATAAAAGTTTGTATTGTTATTACTGTGGTATTCTAAGTGTCTGTACGCATAATTTATTGATGTCAGTAGTAGACATAAAAGCATCTCCACAGTGCAGGAAGACATTAGGTAGCACACAGATTAATAATGTAGTAAAGAGATCCACTGGGTTATTCATAGTTACATGAAGGAAGGTGTGTGTGTGTGTGTGTGTGTGTGTGTGTGTGTGTGAGGTTTTTAGCAAAGAACACTTTTCTTATTATCCATTTTTTTTCTGAATAGGCTTCTTGAGTTATTATAGGCTTACTAAAAATCTTTACCAAGTTCTTTGTTACATTCTTCAGGGTTTCTTGGTTTTATTTGTTAGCATAGAACAAGCAAAGTCATGCTAGGTGTATCACCACACGGTTTTCTAAAAAAAACAAACTTTTTGAAACATTTATTTCTAAAGGAATGTTCCATGTTTAATAAAAAGTTCTTTGCTATTTCTATGGCATGCTGTTGATTGGCACAGAAAATTATTCACGGCTACGGTTATTATACAATGGTAGTACACATCAGCAAGTTATTCTTTTCTTAGTCATTTCTTTTTTTTTTGAGAGATATAATACTTTTATTCAGCTAAGATGCATTCAATTGATCAAAAATGACAGTAAAGACATTATTATTAGGTAGCCCTTTGTAACTAAAAATCTATTTCAAATAAATGCTGTTATTTTGAACTTTCTATTCATCAAAGAATCCTGAAAAATATCATGATTTTTCACAAAAATATTAAGTAGCACAACTGTTTTCAACATTGTTAATAATAATAATAATAATAATAAATGTTTCTTGAGCAGCAAATCAGCATATTAGAATGATTTCTGAAGGATCATGTGACACTAAAGAAAATTCAGCTCTGATCACAGGAATAAACTGCATTTTACAATATATTCACAGCTATTTTAATAATGTAGAAAACAATTTAAATACTAATATTTTATTAATATTTAAAATATTAATACTAAATATTTAATATTTTTGATCAAATAAATGCCTTGATGGGCATAAGAGACTTCTTTCAGCATAATATAATAAATGTTAGTGGTGTAAGATTATATATATATATATATATATATATATATATATATATATATATATATATATATATATATATATATATATTCTTTTTGTTTGATCAAACTGAGGGATGAGTTTCCAATGCAATCAGTTGCAGTGGAAACGTTAGTTTACATATGTAGCTACACCATCTTATTTTCTTTTCATTTCTATCGCTAGGAGACAGCAATTAGTGACAGTAAGAAACCAAAGCATGCACAAAAATCTCCGGATCTGTTGTGTTTTTATAGCTTATTAACCTCCAAATACCTTTTGCAGTCTATGACGTCAGCGAACGCTCTCTAATTGGTTAGCAGTAGCGATGATTTAAACAGCTCCATCTGTTTGAACGCGGTATTATGCCAGTGTCCAGGTGCGCCAGGGACGCACGCGGCCAGACACATACACTACTTAACAGGGTTACGACACACGGCTCAAAATTTTCCCGGGGTTAACAATTAATCTTGGCTATTCATAAGCTGACATTTCACACTGACTGGGCACTCCTAAACCCCGGGTTGACGGCCTTATTTGTACGAGATATGTTATTGGCTCTAGCACTGCGATCCTTTTATAGGCCTATTGCAGACTGTAGGCTACTATGAAGTTTATCCTGAATGGACTCTTCAGACTATAAAGGTAAGATTGAAATAATCTCTTTTTCACTCGTCACGTTTTCTGTCACCATTTGACATGTTTCTCCTCAAACGCTGAAAGGACTGTGATTTATTGGGGTGTTTCCATGACTGTTCAAAGCACGTGAATATGAGGCACGCAATTTCTTGTCTGTTGCGCGCATCTGCTGTAACATTGTAGTGCATAATTTCACGTTGTACACGGTTAGCACCACAGAAGCAGTGACAACCTCTCTTCTAAGGCTACGTGTACACGACAACGATAAGTTTTTCCTTCGAGTTTTCCGCGTACAGATGACACCATTGTCAAAACGATCTCCATTCATACGAATCCGTGAAAATGACTAAAAACGCTGTATTCTGCTGGCAGGCCATTAGATGGCGATGAAACACTATAGACTTAACATGTAATGTGCATATGCATGATGTCATCGTTTTCACAGATTTGAGTTTTTGTTGTTTACATGAAGACCGTTTTCAAAAACAGGCACTTTGAAACCCATTTTCAAAAGTTTGCGTTTTCAGGCCACCAAAGCGCCGTTGTCATGTAAATGAACGGCCAAAACGCATAAGTTTTCAGTTTTTCGTTGAAAACGTTGTGTAAACGGCACCTAAATTACGGTTTTTAAAGTGTGAAACTTTCCTTTCCTGGGGTTAGAAGCAGGGTTTAGAATGACAATAACCCTGGGTTCAGGGTTGCCAGGTTTCCACAACAAAACCCGCCCAATTGCTCCTCAAAACTAGCCTAGTGGCATTTCAGGGGGGGTCCCACGGAAAAAATTGCATTCCGGAGGGTAAAATTTGCGTTTTTGGCGGGGCTCCCCTGGTAAAATTCGCATTTCAGGGACTAAATATCATGTTATTTTGGGTCGATTCAACCCGCGGACATGAAAAAACCCGCGGCAACAGTGTAAAAGTAGCCCAATTCCGGGAAAACCGTGGACTTTGCAACACTGCCGGGGTTAAGCGCATTGTGAAAAGCCCTAGAGTTGGGGATGGACTCCTTTGACTTGGCAACCACCAATAAACCACTCTCAACACCACAGAAACCACATTGCAACATGGACACCCGCGCAAACCGAGCTCAAACACTTGAGCATTATTTTCAGTTCACAAATGCTTTAGCGACACAAATGTACAATTATTCGTCATGCCAATAAAGGTCATTAAACCTGAAACAGCTACTGAGAGAGAGAGAGAGAGAGAGAGAGAGAAAGTTTTACATTGCAGGAACAGTCAGAGAAGTAGAGGACATCATCTGTATGTGTGAAATAAATGATGATTTAGAGCATCTTTACGAATTAATATGATCCAAATTACATTATGCGAAGGACAAGGGAAAGTGCTAATAACTTTTCAAAGGCTTTGCACCACAGTAATCAGAGAATAATTGTGTTTGCAACAGGGACCGTCTATGATCAAACTCCTGGTGTGTGTGTGTGTGTGTGTGTGTGTGCATGTGAATAATCTGTTCTGAGTTAGTGGTCTCTGTTTATGTCCCTCCCTCCTGTAGTTCTTGTGTTTCATACTTAATTGAATATGTTTAATATTAGTTCAAAAGTTTTCAGTCGTCTGAAATATATTGATATTAATGTCATGGAAGACTGTAATTACTCCATCAGACGTGTGCCGTGTGCATCTGTGTTTGTGTATGACTTTGAAGTGGACTGTTTTAATTAATTTGCTTAATTATATTTCAAAGCTTCTAATGAAGTACGGCAGATTAGCATACAAAATAAATCCATCACTGGAAGTAGTGACAGCTCCTCATACACACACACACACAGTGATATTAAAGCTGGACGTCCTCTCTCATCTCTCTGTTACGACCTCCTGCATGCGCTCTGTGTAATTAGCTTTTATCTGAAAGGACACCCAGGCTTCTGCAGTCACCCGTCGCTGCCGATACTGTCGTGAGGCTCTTACGAACATCTGCAAGCCCCTTGAGATGCCCGGACGTCAGTAAGCTCCCCAGACACTGTGCACGCATTTTCATCATCACTGTAGATGGCGACGGCCTGTCCTTCATTCTTGTGGGTTTTCCAAAAAAAAACAACTAAATGACAAACAACCACTAAGTAACCACCCACAACAACCTAGTAAGCGCCTAGTAACCACCCAGAACACCCTAGTAACCACTTAGCAACCACTTAGTAAGCACTCAGAACACCCTATTAACTTCTAATAATTTATTTAATAATATTTATTAATAAATTATTATAATTCCATATAATTGTAACGCTGTGTCGCTGTGGCTGTAATGAAGCGGCTGAAGAAAGAAGAATCAAAGAAAACATTAATAATATTCAGAACTAACAGGAACACGAAGGAGGTCTCAGAAGTAACAGGGTAGAACACAACCATGTATTAACACTAACATAACCTTAAACAATACTGGACAATGAACTAAGGAAACTCAGGGCTTAAATACCAGAGGAAGGTGATCAAGATAGAAACAGAACATGTGTGTGGAATTAGGGACTATGGAAACTAATTAGAAACTCGGGGAACACAGTGAAAACTAAACTAAAACAGAACATGCACATTACAGTATACCCCCCCCCCCCCAATCCGTGAAGGTACATCCTCGCGTCATAGCCAGGTGGGGACCCAAAGAGTAGCCAGGACAAAGGCCCAGAGGGAGGGAGGAGCCATGGTGGAGACTTGGTTGACGACACCATGGTAGGGATGACGATATTCAGCTAACTCAAGCTGGTGGATGTGGAGCCCTACATGCAGATGAAGAGCTAGTGAGAATGGGTGACACAGATGGTTCTGGAAGCAGAGATGGAGCTGCAGTGTCAAGTCTCTGAGATCAAGCCAGGGTGCCAGGTGGAACCAGTGGAACTGAGGTGAAGCTGGAGAGAAGGCAGAGCCATATGGAGCCAAAATCTGGATAGACAGAAAGCAGCAGACCGCTCGGAAGTCTGTGGTGCAGGCAGAGTGACATCTGACCAAGGTGGAGCCAGAGAGACGAGGGTGCTCGGTGGAGCCGAGGAATGGAGGAGCCAAGGCGGAGCCAACAGGTCGATGGGCTGAGGTTGAGTGCAGGGGATCTACTTGGCTGGGAAGAGCTGGAGACCGGAAGACCGATCCAGACAACAGAGTGGCGATAGGCCCTGTCCCAAATGGCACACTTCTATGCACTTGCGGCTGCCGTGTGCGCGCATCCGTTAAGTTCACGAGACCGTAGGGTGTCCCGTTTGCCAATTTTAGGCTTCAGAAGGGTGCTCGTGAGCGCCCCCTTTGTGGCCTATATGTGCCCTCAAAGCGGCGTTACATCACGAAAGTGCAGACTTGTAGGAAGAACGCGAGTGTTTAGGGTGCCATTTGGGACAGGGCCTTAAAAGGAGAAGTCGAGGGGCTGAAGGGAACCAGTGGAGGTGGGGCTGACGGACTGGCTGATTTTGGACGAGAAGGCGGGAGAGGCAGGGTGGGAACTCTGGAGACACAGAAGACTTCGTGCTGGATGGGACCAGCAGGGGCATAGGAGATTTTGTGCTGGACAGGACCAGTAGGGATGGGAGAAACAGGAAATTATCCTCTTCCAAATCATCAAATACTAATGCAGAGGCCAGCTGCTGTTCACCCTCAGCGATGGAAGTGTGGACGGGGATTCATTCCATACCTTCGATTTCCACAACCTGTCCCACGTTGATGCCTGGTATAGTCTGGTCAGACTCTCAGTGTGGCTTGGGCTTCAGGGCAATGGTTTTCTCAGTCCTCTTATCTGGCTTGTGCATTGTGGGCTCACTGTCTGCATGAGGCTCAGGTATTCACTCTGTGCAGTGTGTGGGTGGTGGCTGGCTGGGCTCTGGATCTGGAGCGGGGCTGGTGACGGCCTCTTTAGCAGGGCAGATGGTGTATGAGGACCCGCAGTTCATCAGCACCCACTCCACGATCTCCGAAAGTTCCTTGAGGTCCGTCACCAGGAAAGCGAGCCTCACAATGAGCAAAACACACACAATGAGCGGTAGGGAAGTTCCGTCAGGCTTGCCACTTCTAGAAGTCCGCAGGTGTGGTCCTTGACGCTTTGCTGCTCCTGCTCCAAGTAAAGCAGCTGGACGGCCAGTAAGTCCATAGTTTTCTACTTAATTTACTCATTTTTGAGGGCCCAGTATTCTGTAATGCTGTGTCGCTGTGGCTGTAATGAAGCACTCCACGAAAGAGAATCAAACAAAACAGTCTTGTAATAATATTTAAAACTAACAGGAATATAAAGTAGATCTCAGGAGTAACAAAGCAGAACACAACCACATACAAACATAACCTAAAACAATACTTGACAATGAACAAAGGGCTTAAATGCCAGAGGAATGTAATCATGATAGAAACAGAACAGGTGTGTGGAATTAGGGACTATGAAACTAAATAAAAACTCAGGTTATCAGGAACAGTGAAAACTAAACAAACAGAACATATACAGGTTGCAATAATGTTAAATTATTCATTTATTTTGGTATTACAGTAGATTTTAAAATTGCTTTAGGGTAACCGCTAACTGTGCCATTTTCTGCAGAATTATAGTTTTTAAGTGATGTTAAAGTTTCTTTCCAGTAAAACTCCACTACCATTTGTCACCTCACAAAGTTAACTTGAAAAACACATGAATCTCTGAAATGTGTTGAGAGGATTTCCTCAGTAAGACAATGATGCAACAAATTGCACCTACTTGATAAACAGCTAAATTAGCTAGCGTCTGTGTTCAGTCATGAATGTTTCAAAATACACTTTGTGATGCTATTAATTGCCATTAAGTGCAAGCTGACTTGCTAAACACAAGCTGGCTCATCAATATTTTAGGAGACTCTGCAATGGAGCATCTAACACTAAATAATCCGATCTGGAACGAGCTGATACGACTTTAGACGTTGCAGGTGATGTATGAAAGAGAACACCGTGGAGAACAGGCATAGCATACTTACTGAGCACTAGTTTGTTGGATATTTCATTCTGATGTGTGTTATACATGTGGGGCAGTATAGATATGAATGTGGACTTTCATTGATGGGTCCTACCAGCGCAGCACTCCTGGGAGATAAGGACGGTTATAGTTGAGTGTTGTTTGTTGTTTTGTTCCTACAACGACTCTCCGCTGAATCCCAACAACAAGCCCCGTAACAGAAGATAAAACGCAAACAATCAGCAGAGACCCGCTCACTGAGGCAAATAACGCAAAATGCAACACCGCTACTCCTGGAACTCCTAGACAAACAAGAAACTGAGCAAAAATCGTAAAGCAGTCACATGTCCAGTAACAGAGGTTTTTGTGCATGTTTTGGTCATGTGAGAGTGACAGAAACAGCTGTGGATATAAAAATCAATTTAATATAAAACATCGTCGCTGTTGGGTGGAAACCTCGCATTTTATTTTCTTTTACTAATGGTCACCCTTTACGTCTGTCTGTGGGTTTTGAACATATTTGACCAATGAAACGTATTACAAAGAGCTTGGATTAAACCTCGTGACTTGAGTGTTGCACACATTTTGGACCGTCTGCTTGTTTGTAGTGCAAGGGTAAATAAAGAACTGGTAGTTTGAATAAGTGCAATGTTTTCTTTACACAAGAAACACTATATATAAAGACTAATGTTTAAGCATTTAAAGAGCGGAGAAGTGTCTCAGTCTAGGATTTGTTGTCAAGTCAAGAACTGTTCCTTTAAGATTCGGTAGTTTTGAACAAATCCCTAAGCCTATTTGAGTAATAATAGCGTTGCTTGCAGTAGCACCAGTAATTAGCTTCAATTAAGAACAAAGTCAATGGGAATTTCCAATTTAGATGTGCACATTACCCACATACGCTCATTTTTCTAGAGCGAGTGACTCATTAGAGGTGTATTTGCTAATGAGGACACTTGACAAGTTCTCAGCACCAATGGCCCTCCTGATCTATGCAGCGAATGACGTCAAAACTGCGGCCCACACGCTGACCTGCTGATGTCAAACTCTGAATGAGTGCGTGAGAACCAAAGAATGAGACAATCGATCGGGTTGTGCATACTGACGACTCAGCTTAAGTGACTTAAATGGGGAGAATGGCTTAACAGTTTAGCTCCGTCAAGTGTTTTCACACATATTTGAGTGGGTTTATTAGTACATAAGTGTGTAATATCTGCACACCAGCCAAAGTAAAGGTCACACTCTCATGTAGTGATGTATTCACAGCTGACTTTACTTGGCTTTTCATGTTTGTGCTTGTTATTTATACAGCTACATTGACACAAAATTTTATTTTTATTGCTTAAACTAAAGGGAATAGTTCACTCAGAATGAACATCTGTCATCATTTACTCACCCTCATGTCCTTCCAAACCTGCACGACTGTCTTTTGTCTGTGGGAAAACAAATATTTTGCATAAGAGACCCTCATTTTTGATATCCAAAAATTACAAAAATGCACATATACACCCATGAAAGTCCTATATTTCAAGTGCGATGACAGAGGGGAAGATAAACGACTTGAAGTCTAAATATTTATTGAAGGGAGGCAGAAAAGAGCAGAAGAGAATGATTTAAGAGAGAACAGACCTCAAGGTGCTTTATTGATCACTTCATGCAATAAAATGTTAAAACATTTTCTCCCAAAGAGGTCTGAGCCCTCTCATGATTAAAATGGCACATGGATAGCTTGAAAAAAAAGGGGAGGAAAAAAAACCCTGTCGCAAATGCAATATTGCTTAGCGGTGAATACGTAAAAGGCCTTTTTCATTAACTTCTCGATTTCGTCTTTCAAACACAGAGCCACGTTTTCTTTTGCAAGCGCATAGTTGAACATAATATTGATCTCTCTTCTAGTAAACCTGTTCATAAACACTGAGAGCATAATAAAAGTAAAAGAACTCGTCCAGCCTGTCACACCCTCAATTTAGTATATTTAACAATGGAATCTATATCCAATCACGCAAAAATAAGAAAAATAAAGATGCATCGCAAAATACACTAGTCATTCTCATGAAAGAGTGCCATTTGTGTACTGTGTGTGTCACCAACTAAATTAATAGGTTTTTTTTTTTTTCAGCAAGGATGCATTAAATTGATCATAATCAACAGTAAGACATTTATAATGTTCCAAAAGTTTTCTATTTCAGATAAATGCTGTTCTTTTGAACTTTCTGTTCATCAAAGTAAAAGAAAATGTATATTTCCACAAACATAACTGTTTTCAACATTGATAATGATAAGAATTTTTTTATTGAGCATCAAATCAGCATATTAGAATGATTTCTGAAGGATCATGTGACACTGAAGACTGGAGTAATGATGCTGAAAATTCAGCTTTGACATCACGGTAATAAATTACATTATAAAATATGTTCAAATATAAAACAGTTATTTTAACTATAGAATATAATGTGTAATTTAACTACCAGAATTATCTGTTACAAAAGTATTGTATGGCTATGGTACTTATACATTTAAAGTAAAGATGAAAATCTTAAATCAGAATTTTTTTTGAAATGATAAAGAATTTTCTAGGACACATGACAGTAGATTAAGCCCCACCAACGTGATCTCATGAGAATACGTGTGTATTTTTACATAAAGTGTGGTTCTACCACACGTACATTTACTTACGTTTTCATACACACAAAAATGTACAGCATCGACGTATTTATAGCACTAAAACGTAAAAATACTTACGTATTAACAACAACAACAAAAAAAAAACGTAAATCATGTAATGTAAAGTGTGAATGTATATAAATTCCCATGTATTAATATTAAAATCGTGGCATTAATGTTTTAAATCTGTTCTATTCAATTGTCATATCAATACATGGTTTTTAGTCGAATTTATTGAAAGCAGTTTACTCATCTACTTAAGATGAAATAATAACATTTCTGTTCGAGACTTGTGCTGCAAACTCGTTTCGGAGGATTACATAATGTTAAGACTGCAATATGAAACCTTATGAATAAAATTTCTGTAATTGTTTAACCATTTTGTAATATTTAGTTTGTTTGCTGTGCGACACAGAAGGCGTTTTCTCCTATGCAGCGACTGACAATACAACCATAAGATACACCAAAGCACAACATAAATTCACAAATCCATCCATTTTATTTGTTCGCTGTACTCCAAATCTTTACAATCCATATGTTTGTAAAGAACAGATCCAAATTCAGCCCTTTATCCATCCATCTTCATCTTCATTCTCAGCAACAGCAACAGTGACCATCACAGTCAAAATATGTGCTCGTTATGATTCAAATTTGAAAGTAGCGCCACCCTCGAGAAGCGTTACGACGTGGTTTACGGCACTGATATCGAACGCTCATTGGTTCTCACCTGCTTCGTCAAAGATTGCGACATGCCGTGTTTCAGTGGATTGACATTTGAAATGAGTGTCGCGTCTTCACGGAGAGAAGCCGAGTTCATATTTTCATGGATTAATAAATTAAATTCTGCTCTGTACCCTATAAAAAACTATTACTGCCAGAGAGGACTGCGACTGGAACTCATCATCATTTGAACTACTTTTGGTACCACTTTTGACATTTTCGCAAAAAATAAATTACGCTTGTTTGTCTGTTATTCTTTATTTTATAACAGTACGGAGTTTTAAAAAATGGTTATGGGTAGGTTTTGGGGTAGGTGTAGGATTAGCAGCTCAAAATACCGTTTTAATGTTATATTTTTGCTAAAATTTTCATTTTCCTACACATTTCTGTCCATTATGTTTTATTTTTTTTAGCATTCTGTATAAAATGGGTAGGTTTAGGTTCGCGGTGGGGTTTAGGGATCTTACATTTATCTACAAAACGATAAAATGGAAATTATAAATATATCTTTATGAAATGAAAGATTCGTAAATATTTTACGTTTTTTCACTGTAAAAACGTAAGTATTTTTACGTTTTAGTGCCATAATTACGTCAATATTGTACGTTTTAGCACCTTTCTAAACGTACAAAAATGTACGTTTTGTGTCTTTGAAAGTTACATATTAATACCTACGTTTTAACAATGAGACCAGGCTGGCCCCACACACACTAGTACCATTCCCAGCTGTGCCTTGTGCCTGTCTTTAGTTATTACACCATACACACATCTGTCACTGCAGACCACCAGTCCTTTTTTTCATTGGAGGTTTTTGACAAGGTCTGCCTTATGCCTTTACTACTGTCCATCACTCGAGAGCATGATGGTGCAATAGCACACCCAAAAAATGAAAATGTTTGTCATTCCAAACACATACACTTTTTTCCCTTCAGTTGAACACATAAAGTGAATTCATGACTATTCTTGTCCGAATCGTCGCTGTTGGGTGGAATCCTCATATCTTCATTTATATATATATATATATATAATTTTTTTTTTTTGTGTGTGTGTGCATAAATTATTAACATTGGTAACCCTTCACATCTGTCTGTGGGTTTTGTAAATATTTAACCAATGAAAATCATTAAAAAGAGCTTGTGACTAAACCTTCTCCATTGGTTCCTCAAACCTTATAACTCCACTCTATCGTGAATGAAGTGCCATTTTCGACCGTCTGTTTGTTTGCAATGCAAGGGTTAAATAAAGAACTGGTTGTATAAATGAGTACAGCATTTTCTTTACCTAAGAAACACAATATATAAAGACTAATGTTGTATGTAATTGAGGAGCGGTGAAAAGTGTCTTAGTCTAGCATTTGTTGTCAAGTCATAGCCAGTACTGTCTTAAATAGCCTGACCATAGCAGTTTGTCTTTTTCATAACATGAGAATTTGGCCAAATGACAAAAAACCCCGCATAGCTACAGTAAACTTTATAACATGTAAGTTAATGCAATGTACTTACTCAGATGTGACCGTTCTAATGACGGACAAAATGTATGTTGTAATTCACTGGTCAAAAACCTCATAACTCCATTTAAGCTTGATTTTGGTAAAATGTCTGACCACATATAAAGCCACAATATCAAGTTTGTCAGTGCAGAGTTTAATTAAGTATGGTTTTTAGTAATACAAGGTTTCCGCCTGACAGCGACGATATAAAGTGAAATGGTCTTTTAAGCGCCAAAAATGACAAATAGCAGCAAAAAGTTTCAAGACTCATGAGCTATGTGCTGTAGTCTGTTCCTCATGCAAAACTGAAATTTAAGTGTTTTTCCATTGAAAATGCACCAAATTTGGATCTTAATGCCTGTTTGTTCCTTATACAAAGCTAGTGACTTGAAATAGAAATATCGAAGATTGGGAATAAAGCACAGAAGTCATATTGACTGCTTTTATGAAACTTTTATGGAGTGTTTTATGTCCTATTGGAGCTTAAAAGACCTTTTCACTTCCATTTTCTTTTTTGTATGGAAAGAGTGGCCTGAATATTTCCCAAACATTCACTTCTTATGCCCCACAGAAGAAAGTCATTTGTAACGACGTGAGGGTAAATAAATATTGACAGACTTTTCATTTTTGGCTGGGCTATTTCTTAACATCGACATCCCAAAGTAAACACTTTGCTTTCATTCTGTCACGTTCCAGCAGCATATTTAACTTTTGGCTCTGGAAGGAAACCAGGCGTCATTATTTAACTGGAATATAGAATTTATGTGTTAGAGGGAGAGAGAGATAGCTGAAGTCAAAGAGGTCAATCATTCAACTGTCTGAGACTGTAGCTCCAGCTGGCATTTGTGTCTCTTTCTCTCTCACTCACTCACTCTCTCTCTCTCACACACACACACACACACACACACACACACACACACACACACACACACACACACACACACACACACACGGTGTCACTAGGGTTCAGTAAGCCATCTGCCAAGACACTAGACTGATAAAGACACATCATCCAAACAAGTATTACATCTCTCTCTGTCTGTCGCTCTCCCGCCAGTACACACAACAACAAACAACTGCCATTTTTTGTCAGCTAAACATTGATGACAGTTTACACAAATAAATTTACAATTATGTCTCCCAATTGGAAGTAATGATTTTCTTTGGCAGCGTTTCCACATTGTAAAATCGGCACACTAGCATCACATGGCTTCGACGGGTTCATGCATTTGATGGACTGCTACAGCTCTCCGGCCTGCTTTTCTGCAGATAAACGACAATATGCAAGACTAATGATGAACAAAAACTAGAGTGACTCTGAAAAATTTCCCTTTTTTGTAATGCAAACTATATGTGTTTATTTACTGCTGTGAAGTCCGCTAAATCGAAAATCAATACACGAAACAAGAACAAATCTCCAGTTGCCACTTTAAAGGCAGATGTGCAGCTTAGTGCGGCTCCAGATTCAGTTGATCACGAAATCCTCTTTGACTGTGTGCAGTATTATGCAGTCCGCGCTGGCATGGTTCCTAATTGGTTGCGGATTTACCTGACGAGCTGAGAAATTTCACAGCATGTGGGTACCTGCTTGAAAAATGAGCTGTTGAGGTGTTTCCTGAGGCAGCGTTCGGTCTGTGTTGGTCCTTCTTTATGTTATTGGTGGTGGTACATGGGGGACTGAGCTCATCAAATATTTATTCTAAAGGAATGGAAAAACTAAAGTGATAAATTTGTGATTGTTTAATCAGTTTACTTAATAAAAAGTAATACTTTTTTATTTTATGCATGGAAGCCCAGATGAGTTTTAATCACTGCACGAATGGGAAATAAGGCTTGCAAAAAAGCTGTAGATTACCTGCTAATAAGCTCATTTGTGCTGATTTGCCGATGTTGCCACAAGATATCACAGTCCCAAGATTCATTTTGGCTTTCATTATCATTTTAGAAAGTCTTGCAAATTTAGCCAAAATATTGAAGTTAAATTAGTTGAGGCAATATATAATATAAATGTGCCAAAATAGAAAAGGTGAAGAGCAGGGTTGTGTGCCATTCACAATTGATTTAAGAAAGCCATTTAAATTCTAAACAAATTCCTGAATTTTACTTGAAGTACCAAACATGGTGCATAATTGTAAATCTAATTTGAATATAAGTAGAATTAAAATGATGACACTTAAAGTAATTCATATAATATATATATATATATATATATAATTTGCTAAGTAGAACAACAAAACTTGTCAAAACGGATGGATGGATAGCAGCAACATTAGTTCCCATTCAGTCGGTCAGATTCGACGTACGTCGGACAGACCGACGAATAGGATTCCTATTCGTCGGTCTGTCCGACGTACGTCTCAGTTCCCTCATTCAGGGAATGAGGGTTACCTTTGTAACCGAGACGTTCAGACAGGATTAGTTTTGTGATTTGATGCGCTGATTTGATGCAGGTTTTAAAAGAGAGTGTGCATCACAACACCCTGATGTTTATAATTATAACACAATGTTAGTTGTCTTAATTGGCATAATTGTCTCAAGTGGATGCTCTCCTTTGATTTAATTGTATGTTGGATTTGATACCAGCAGTACTTGAACCACCAGCTGTTATTTTACCATAATGCTGGCAAAGAGGTCTAAATCCATATAATGAAGCTTCACAAGGCAGCGTGATGAGAAATGTAGCATTAGTTAATGTATTTGACAAAGTTATTAAAATAATTTAGGGGAAGTGTTGTGAAATAAATAAATAAATAAATAAATAATAATACAACAATCACAGATATTTCTATCCAAATGGGATGAGAGGATGGCAGAGTTCACTCTTAATTTGCTCTGTAATGATTACAGAGTTTTAAAATCACAATGTAGGACTGCAAAATACATTTACAGCGGATTGTCTCAAATGCATTTTGGAGAGTATTTACACTTGGTAACAATTCCTGAGATATAATGGAGATTTCGATGTGAATTCACATATTATCAACCAACTCTTCCAAACCAAATCATTAATTCTGTGCAATCCACATTTAGCTCCCTAATTTTACATTCAACAATTGCATCTTTTGTTTCTACTGTATTTGTATTTGTTCTGAGGAATTTTAGGAGAAACATCTGAGATAAAGTTAACGCTTAAATAAATCAGTAATTCAGTTTTATGAGCTATGAAACACCAACAGAATGTTTGTGGGTATAAAATGTGTCCTACTAAAGGCCTTTTTAACCGAGTACCAGTTGAATGTCCATGACTTATTTTGGCCAAACACAAATGGAAGAGCATTTAGATACGGAAATGTCAAAGGTGAAAAATTTCTTTGCAAAATAACAGAAAACAAATACAGTATAAAAGATGCATAAGCATAATGTTAATGTTAAATCATGGTCCATCCTTCTCACTGAAATGTTCACATGCTGTATGCTTTAATTACCAGCTGGCAGGAGCGCTAAAGCTATTCTGAACCCAAAATGTTATGCTTAATACAGAACTTAATACTCTCACCAGAAGAGCACATTACATCAAATGCACTGGATTTCAAACTCAAAAAACACTAATTAGCTTTTTCGTCCCTGCATGACCTCAAATGCAGTATGGAGATGCATTCCCACTTTCTAACAAGGTGCTCAAATTATCCAACGTTCTCCTAAAACAAAATGAAATCATATGGTAAGGCAGCGTTTCGTTTTTAACTCAAGACTGCAAAAAGCCTCACAGATTATCTGAGGACACCAGAATGATTGAACAGTGAATTTAAGTGAAAAGAAGGCACAGAGGGATGTTTCACAAATACTTTAAATGCAGAAATGATTCTTAGTTTTTTAAATGACTCATACTCATTCGGAGCAATGTAATTGTAACATCATTTAGAAAACATGATTAGAAGTTTAATGTATTTTAGTTGCTCCTATAGCATTTTAACAAGCATGTATTAAATTCATTTTACTGTCAGCAACTTCTCCTGGTAACTGTCATGATTAATGTTAATTTTTTAAAGGGCGCTTTGTTAAGAAAAGCATCAGCTAAAAACAAATGATCATATCAATTGAAACCCTTCACCTTGTGTTAAAGTGGACCTATTATGCAAAATTCACTTTTATATTGTTTTTGAACATATTTATGAGTCTGCAGTATGTGTACACAACCATCCTATTGTGGTAAAAATCTATCCACTCTGTTATTTTCCCCATAAATCTAAAAAACTGTCTCAAAATTAGCCGTTCAGGAATGTATTCCAATGTGACGTCACATTGGAGCAGGCCCCGAACACAACTGGTGACGGAATCTGCCCTATTAGCTTATCTCCTTTGTTTATCTCCTCGCCAGAGCATTTAACAACAGCATTCAAGTAAGAACAGGTCTAATATACACTGTCCCAATCTGAACGCCAGCGACGCATCAGTAACCATCACTTGTTTGTACTGTGGAGATTAAGGTCATCTAATCTCAAACTGTCCCATTCGTCCTCCTCGTTTAGTGGTGAGTACCATTCAACGACCACCAATAGTTTCTCTCTCACAAAGACTACAGTATCAGTGACTACCCCTTGTTGTTCCACTACAGTTCAGGCCCTCATTGACTCAGGCATTTTCATCTTGAGAGAACTCCTCCAACATCTCAACTTCAAGAAAATCCCCTGACAGAAGGATCCGAATATCCACGAGATCCTGGGAAAGCTGCTGGGATGAGGAGCAATAACCCACTGCACACCCACTCTCACTCTAAAAGTTGGCGTACTACATCAAGGGGAGATTTCCTTTCTGGTGCTGGAGGGCTCAGCAGCTGACATCATCCTGGGACGCCCATGGATGCTGATCCACTCACCTCAAATCAACTGGTCGACAGGGGAGATCTTATCTAAGAGTCCACATTGCTTCAAGAACTGCCTCTAACTTCCTCAACCAACTGCGACTGCCATAGCAGTTTTCTCCACAACCATCGAGAGTCCCGTACTAGAATCCCAACAAGAGATTCCCCTGGAATATAGGGCATTTCAGGATGTGTTAGGTTAGGCAACCTGCAGCTAAGCTTTCACCTCATTGGCCATGGGACTGTGCCATTGAACTGCTGCCTGGGGCCAACTTACCTAAGGGTAATGGTGAGTGTCCACTGGCGCGGAGCAGAGCAAGTGTTTTCAATTCATTCCTATGGAAGTCGAGATTTACGCTTACATGGTGCATTGTGGGATTGACTGCGGACCAGGTGGTGCTGGAGTTTATGCTGGATTGTGTGTAAATCATATTGTTCACACAGTGGACATTTTGCAGTTGTTATATATGTTTAATATTGCAATTTGGAAGCTTTCATTGTGATTGCACTGGTGGGTTTATAAAAGTTTAGAAAATTGACAGGATATCTTTACTTGGGGCATCTGGAAACAAAGCTTGCCTATTTCCAAATGTAATTACGTGCATCTCTTATGATTATATTGTCCGTGCTTTGAAAAAAAAAAACATAGATTAAACACTTGCTACAGACACAAGCAGCACTGAGCGGAGTTTTGACGCTGTAGTGGACACTCACGGTAAAATTGATCCTCTGTTGATCCCAGAGCAGAAGTCCATGGAGGAGTACTTTGAGGAGGCTCTTCGTCAAGACTTCCCTCATCAAGAAACCCTCTATCTCACCTGCCGCTTCTAGCTTCTTCTTCGTGGCCAAAAAGGATAGAGGCTAAGGCCCTGTATCGACTCTCAATGCTCAGACTGTCATGTACTGTTACACACTTCCCCTGGTCCCTAAAGGGCACATGCATATTCACTAAGTTGGACCTCATCCGGATACGGAAGGGTGATGAATGGAAGACAGCGTTTATTACACCATCAGGCCACTATGAATATCAGATTATGCCATACAAGCTGTCCAACTCACCCTCTGTATTCCAGAGATTTATGAATGTGGTGTTCCGGGAGTTCCTCCATCATTTCGCCATAATCTACATTGATGACACCCTGATATACTCCCGGAACCTGGCCAGCCATCGCCATCACGTTACAAATGTATAGTATAATGCAATGTAAGTCGCTTTGGATAAAAGCGTCTGCCAAATGCATAAATGTAAATGTCCTTCAGAAGCTACGGGAACACCAACTCTATTTGAAGCTGTAAAAAAATGTGAATTCCATCATCCCTCTATTCACTTCCTAGGATATGTTATTGCTGACTTGGCATCACCATGGACCAGGGGAAGGTAGAAGCATTTAAGAATTGGCCACTACCTACATCCATCAAGGAACTACAGCGATTCCTAGGGTTTGCCAATTTCTACCACAAGTTAATTTCCAATTTCAGCAAGATTACCGCTCCACTCCCTTCTTACCTCCCTTCTTCATACCCTGCCCAAGTCTCTGTCCTGGAATCCTTCTGCCACGGAGGCCTTCAAACTTCTGAAGGATGTATTCTGTCACGTTCGCACTCTTGCTTATCCCAGTCCTGAACTACCATTCATCATCGAAGTTGATGCCTCCACCAGCGGTGTGGGAGTGGTGTACTATCACAGCGGCAGGGAGATCCATCCAAACCTGTGCCTTCTCCAAGAAACTGTCCCCGGCAGAGCAGAATTAAGACATCGGTGACTGCTGGCGATCAAATTAGCACTGGAGGAGTTGAGACATTGGCTGGAGGGAGCAAAACATTTGTTCAAGTTAATCACTGACCATCGTAATCTGGAGTACCTGCAGAAATCCAGAAGACTCAATCCTCTACTCAATCCACTTTACGGTCTCCTACAGGCCAGGGCGGAAAAACATTAAGTCTGATGCTTTGTCTTGTTTATATGCTCCAGACATACCTTTTGACTGACCTGAGCCAATACTCCCTCCAGTCAATATCACTGGTGCTATCCAGTGGACACTCGACGAACAGATCCCAGAAGCTACACAGGTTGAACCAGCTCCACCAGGAGGTCCTGAGGGGCTCATCTGTGTTCCAAATGCCTTATGTCCCCTCATGGACTCAATTCACTCATCTCCACACTTCATTTTCAGAGTGTTGAAAGCATTCTTTCAACTCCTAGGTGTATCAGTGAGTTTATCTTCTGGGTAACAACCACAATCAAATGGGCAAATTGAGCACAAGATTCAAGAGATTGGACGCTACCTGAGGTTATACTCTCACAATCATCAGTAGTCCTCTGTGATCATCAGCAGATGACATGCCTCCTCCTCCAGTGGGATCCGATGTGGGCCTCATCTACACTGTCCGTACCATCCTGAACTCCCGGACACGGGGCAACTGAATTGAATACCTGATCGACTGGGAGGGTTATGGACCAGACAAAAGATCCTGGGTGACACAAGAGGATGTCCTGGATCCTGCTCTGCTAACAAAACTTCATGCCAATCATCCAAACCGACCCACACCCAGCAGTAGAGGGCCATCACCGACCACCGCAGTCATCAGGAGCTGTGGGGGGTACTGTCATGGATTCAGCCATGCCATCAGCACCAGTCCCTACAACTCCACCCACAAGTCTTGGTACTTGCTCTGCAGCAGCAGCGTAGCAGATCTATTCTGCGAAGACCAAATACATTAACATTGCCATATCCACTACCATTGCCAATCTCTATTACTATACCAATATCTCCGAGAGTTCCTAGGTGAAAAAAGTACACTTTTATAATGTACTTAAAGTGCTCTATTTCGCGCACTAATTTTGTACTTAATATACTAAAAATTCTTCTTTAGTACTTCTTAAGATAATCTGTACAAAAATAAAGTGTAGTCAACTGTGCTATTTTGAGACGCATGAAATATGAACTAAAATGTGCTTTTAATATACTATCTCTGTATTTAAAAATATATTTAGTTATAGTACACTATGGGTTCAAGTGTACTGTAAGTGTTATCTAAATAGATTTTTTAAATACAGAGATAGTATAGTATATTAAAATATTTCATGGTTATTTCATGTTATTTTCTAAAGCACGTTTATAAAAGCTACTTTAATGTCCTAACTGAACTAAGGCCTTATCCTGGCTTAATCTAAGCCCTGTCTGTGAAACCAGGCCTAAGTGTCATTCACTGATAGCCACATCTAAATACATTGTGTGAGCTTGAGGCACAAATTAACATAGGCATATTGGCATCAAGATCTGTCCATCAATTGTTGTTGTAAAATAGCCAGCATCATAAGAAAGTATAATTTAAATGAACACATTGCACAGGTTTATTGGAATTGACTAATCTGTGGTCGATCATTCACATCTGGTGTAAATGCCCCCACCACTTTTTATCAGCATCGATATTGTCCCCACGACTTCTCGAGGTACGGATGTTCCTAATAAATACAAAATAAACATCATTCGTTTGTGTTATATAAGAAGCGATCTGGAATTTGTTGATTTTGAAGTCATGTTGAGTGCTCACTGCCTCTGTTATCAGTGGCGGAAGGCAACAGTGTTCTCTTAGCACTCGTGCAGTCTTCACACAGACGAGCACGCAATCTATCGCTTAAGGCTGTTGCGGGGAGACTCTATTTGTTCCAGTGAAATCACAAAACAAAATGTACACAAACATGTCCCTACTCCTGATATACAATCATGAACATCTTTGGTTTTAATGAAAAAAATAAATAAATAAAAAATAAAAAATAAATAAATAAATATATATATATATATATATATATATATATATATATATATATATATATATATATATATATATATATATATATATATATATATACCCCACTAGTCCATTAAGGCACAAATGTTTAATGTGGATCTATGTATTTATTCAGTAATGTAAATAATCTTGAGACTAACAATATATTGGATGGTAAAAGATGTAAGGATGAAACTATCACATTAAACATGTTATTTTTTGTGCACACTCCTGTCCCACCCACTTTTTAAAACAAAATTCCGCCAGTGCTTAAAATAACTGTTCTGTTCACCCTCTGTCGACCCGACTGTCTGTGGGCGGGGATACAAAAATGCAGGAAGTATCCTGTAGTTTTCACGAAAGCCCTGGGGCTGTCAAATGCATTTTGCAGCATCCGGCAGACTTTTGCTGACAAATAAACATGAATTTCTCAGTCCAGGTAACATGGACACCGAGTAAACATTGTTCATTTACATATAGCCTATACCAACACTGTAACAATACAAAGCGGATTGAAAATCAGTAAAGTTACACTTTAAAAAACAAAAATGCATGATTTGCAAAACACAATCTATAGATCATTTCTGCTTGCAATGATTTGAACAGATTTGGAAAAAAACAGCAAGACAGCCATCTTTGAAATCAACTAATTATCCACGAGCATCACAATTTGCAAAACCAAAAGCCATCACCATATGCATAGTGCAAAAACATGGACTACAGTTTGGCACAACTATTACCCTAGAAATCAATAAGCAAGTTAATCCGCTCTGGCCCTGTTAGCAACAACAAAAACAGATTTGCAACAAGATTTGAATCCCAGATGCACCATAAAAAAGTTTAACCACTAACCTTAAACCACTAAATAATGTGAAATGACGTTTAAAGTTTGCTAAACAATACAATTTTACACAGTGCTATACTTAGCAAGCTAGCTATCTTGGATATTATCAAAGACTTTAGACATACAAAGCCGCTCGCAGTTGGGGGCGGAACTGAAAACTGAGCCCGCTTCCTGTAGTGATGCTCATGTTTGTGTACAGACGAAGTGGTGTAGATGCAAGATTTGTGAAATACACAGACGTTTCAGACATTTTCATGATGCAACAGAAAAACATTTAATGTACTGTTTAATACAGAGCCATCTGTTCAAGAATAAAGATCAACATGGCCTATAGTATTTAAATACCAATAAAGTGGGTCTGTATATTGTTTGAGTTTTATTTTGATAAACATGACACAATATAACATTATGGTTACATGAAAAGAGATTTTTAGTGTTATAAAGACAGATTTGTGAGCATTAGTGGAACTGAAGGTGCCAGAACAAACACGAAACACACGTCATTGTTGTCATCGGTGAATCCGTCGAATCGTGAAACAGCTGTTTCATCATCAGAGCTTGTGTAGCCGCTTTGGAGAAGCTGCGCCAAAGCCTCTTGAAGGCAAGCCTGCAACCTTGATTTGAGCATTTAGAAACCACATTTATTATACAGTTGTTGTCAGATTTCATTGGTGATGCCAAATATGAAATTTAATCATAAGCTTGGAGAATTTGATGTTTCCCCATTCAAAGAGATAGGAGCTGTTCTTACATGACTGAAATAACTGCCCGAGAGGTTTCAAAGATGGTCGCCGAGTGAAATGACTTGCCTTTGGGACTTTGATATTATACTATTTTAAAAAAGAATTGGAATCATTGAATCTGTGGATATTTTTGAATGACTGTATGACAGATTATTCTTATTTTTTCTGTTTTTGGCAACAAGCTGCAAGGTGACAAGCTCTGTTCCCTAAACCTAGTTTCCATTTTAGTAAGGGTACTTCCTATTTAGATTTTGATCTTATATTTCAAGTTTATTGGTAGTTTGTGACAAGTACACTGCTGCATAATGTTTTATTTGCCTCGGTTGTGTGGACTTTTTTTTTTTTTGTTTGCAAATCAAAATCCAGTCTTGTAATTTGATACGTGACTCAAATTCTTGAGTCTTTTCTATCATCTTCTCAGATTTGACTTGCAAAACAAGGACTTGATGTCTGATAGGAAGATGCTTCACTGATCCCTGAAGGGCAATTCAGGCATTTTTCATCTGTGTTTTCAGATTTAGATTTATAGAACGGTAAACAATCATATTTTGTTATACAAGCACAAATACATAAAGATTATGGATTACAGTGATTTTGACGGAGGATGTGTAATGTTGACACATGGTCTGCTCTGGGAGCCACAGATGACCTGTCAGTCATCACTGACGGGCTCTGTGAGCATTTAGACAGACTTGGCTCTTCCCATCCATTACTCTGAATGTTTAGCCAAGACTGGATCAGCTCATCCATTACTGATCACTGCGGGTAGACACATCCGTCTCACTCCATCTTCTGTAGACACACATGCTCTCATTCTCACACCAGGAATCCATGCATTTCATTGTGAGCATACACACAGAGCTGTTTGAGACAATTACCACATATACGACTGCAAAAAATTACCAAAAAAAAAATGGATGTATACCATAGTAGTACCATAGTTTTTGGATGTATACCATAGTAGTACCATAATTTGTTGCATTCAAAAAAAGTACCATGGTAGACAACCTATATAGTCCAAAAAATATGCAAGTATGTGAGTACAAATGATTCTTGCTATGTTCAATTTCATGCAAATGTGTCAGATCACAATTAATCATGCAATACAGGGCATTTTGGACAGTCTTCTATAATCAGTTCTCAGCAATTTCAGTCATGAAATCCTATAGCTTCAGAGTAATTAGTCACATGGCATTTACGGCTCAGGTGATGTGCTCAAACATAATATGTCAGTGTGAAATGATCATTTACTTCCTTACTGCCTGTTACCGATCTTATTGTGACCACTATTCTATTCTGGTAAAGAACACCTAAGTATGAAATTTCATGATTAAATCCCAGTGTTTAAAATCAAGCACCACCCTAGATTTATCCTCATTTCCTGCTTCACTTCGATATACAGAAGCTCAAATAAATGCACGTTTTTGTACTGTAGAACATCTATACTGATGAGCCAAAACATTATCACTACTCACAGGTGAAGTGAAAAATGTTGATAATTTCCTAACAAGGAAAGTTCTAAGTAGATTAGATGATTACTGAATCAGTTCTTGTAGTCAATGTGTTGGATGCAGCAGAAATGGGCAGGAGTAAAGACCCTTTGACAAGGGCCAAACTGATATGGCCAGACGACTGGGTCAGAGTATCTCTGAAACGGCAAGGTTGGTTGCTCCCGGTCAGCAGTGGTGAGAATGTACCAACAGTGGTCCGAGGAGGGACAAACCACAAATCAGTGACAGGGTGTTGGGCACCCAAAGCTCATTATTCATGAGGCCAACAAAAGCTATCCTGTCTGGTATGAGCCAACAAAATGTCTAATTGTCTACTGTGGCACAAATCAAACTAAATTTTAATAATGGATATGGGAGGAATTTGTCACAACAAACAGTGTATCACACTCTGCTGCGTATGGGGCTGCTTAGCCGCAGATCAATCAGAGTGCCTACTATGACCCCTGTCCACCGTCAAAAGCACCTACAGTGGGTACACGAGCGTCGGAACTGGACCTTGGAGCAGTGGAAGAAGGTCGCCTGGTCCAATGAGTCCTGTTTTCTTTTACATCATGTGGACAGCCGTGTATGTGCGCATCTTTTATATGGGGAAGAAATGGCACCAGGATGCACTGTGAGACAACGACAAGCTGGTAGAGGGAGTGTAATTCTCTGGGCAATGTTCTGCTGGGAAACCATTGGTCCAGCCATTCATGTGGACGTAAATCTGACACGTGCCATCAACCTAAACATTGCTGCAGACAAGTACACCCCTTCATGACAATAGTGTTCCCTGGTGGAAGTGGCCTCTTCCAGCAGGATAATGTGCCCTGAGGAATGTGCCCTAATGTGCCTTAGGGAACACGATTAAGAGTTCAAGGTGTTGCTCTGACCTCTGAATTCCTCAATCAAATTGAGCATGTGTGGACCAACAAGTTTGATCCATGATGGCTGCACCTCGCAACCTACAGGATTTGCTGCTGACGTCTTGGTGCCAGAAACCAAAGGACAACTTCAGGGCTCTTTTAAAGTCCATGCCTCAGTAGGTCAACGCTGTTTTGGCAGTACACATATTAGGCAGGTGGTCATGATGTTTTGGCTCATTGGTGTATATTAATCATTTGCAGGATTTTCTGAGTACTAATTCTATTTTGGATACATTTCAATCAGGCTTTAGAGCGTGCCATAATACTAAAATGTCTCTTCTTAAAGTAGGTAATGATATATTTGTTTCTACAGATTCTGGAAACTCTGTGGTTTTAGAACTTTTGGACCTAACAGCAGCTTTCGATACAGTTAATCACTCTTATTTCTCATCTAGAGCACTATGTGTAGACCTACGGGGTAATGTCCTTAAATGGTTTACGTCTTATTTGTCTAACAGAAGTTATACAGTTAATAATGCAAACTGCATCTCGTCCGTAGCCAAGCTCGATTCTTGCTCCCATTTACTTTCTCTTTAGGTTCATTCCATTATTTTGCAGACAATATCCAAATTTACTTTCCATTAAAAAAGGAGACACAAGCAATTTTGAGGTAATGGCAGCCTGTTTGAAAGTCCTAATGAACTGGATGTCTCTTTCCTGCATCTTAACGAATCGAAGACTAAATTTATTGTTTTTGGTCCAGCATCTACTTCAAAAGCCAAGCTCACACATCTTGAATCCAACATGAAACCATATGTTAAAAATGTATAGACTATTTATAGATAGTGACCTTTGAAATGGACAAGCAAGTCAATTCAATTGTCAGGTCCAGTTTTTTTCCATCTTTGCCAGATCTCAAAAATTAAACCATTTCATTATTTTAAGGATACATAAAAGGTCATTCATGCTTTAATTTCATCGCTTTATTTTGGCCTTAGTCACTCCATCCTTGCACGACTGCAAGCCTACAGATCTTTGCTGCTAGGTTATTAAAGCGTACACCTACTTGCTTCCCTTCACTAGTTGCCTGTAAGTTATAGAATTGATTTCAAACTTTATAAATCTTTACAAATTTTTTGCAATGCCAGAAAACCTGACCTGTACAGGCTATGCCTGTTAACACCAGAATAGTGTTAAAAATTTTGAGAATGATTTAATGGTGCACGTCCAAATTCTAATTGTGTGTCTGTTATCTGTTATTATTTGCTATCTGTTATTAGCTCTTCCTTTGAAACTACTTTGCTATTTTTGCTGAGTAAAATGTAAAATTTCTTGCAAATGGCATTTCACTTTATCTATATTAAAGGGGACGAGCGCTCGTGCAATTCTTTAATCAAGTGTTCATACGTTTCTGGCCTTACAGACGCATAGGCTACGTGACAAGGACTCCAGACGTGTTAGATCGACGAAAAGAAAGAAACTCTAAATATACTTTTTCGTAGGCTGCACCTATAAATACGCATCACGTTGAGAGCCTTCCCTCTGAATTATGCACGCTTTTAAAGTGAGTCCTACTGCTCTCATTTGAATGATAGATGTTAAATTTCGTGCACGTCTAAAATAGATTTCCGAAAAGGAGCTGGTGGTTGGAGGAGGGTGCGCTCCATCGGAAATCATTTCCAAAAGAGCGGGCGAGTCGTTTCTTACTCACTCCATCTCGCTTGCTCGCTCTGTGATCTGCGCTATATTTAGCTCGGAGAAGTCTATTTTTGTCCTCACGTGCCAGACAGACTCCCCTCACGCACTCGGTGCTCTCGTGCAAATCCCCTCCGTTCTTTCTTTCTTCCTCCCTCCCTCCCTCCCTCTACGCCTCGCTTACTCCGCTCTCCATCTCCCTCTATTTTTCAGCTTCTAATTTGCTCCATCTCTCTCTGATCCGAGCATTTTGCCTCTCGCTTTTCATATTCTATCAGTCTCTCTCTCTTTCTTTCTCACTCTCTTTCTCTGTGTGTGTCGCGTGCCAGTTGTCAGGTGTCCAGCTTTCTGCAGAGAGAGGAGAAAACATGAGGAGAATATAAACAAGACCCGACTAATGAGCCAAAGCCTGAGAGAGAGAGGCCAAGAGAGAGGAAGAGATAGTTAGAAAGGGCTGTCTGGTGTCAATTTGGAGCTTTTTCCAGATCTATTTAATTAATCAGAAATGGGAGGAAACGGCCAGACCTCAGGTGACGGGACAGATTTGTATTTCTATAAAGTAATCTTATTAAATGTGACATATTTCAGTTCTGTCACAGATGACCGTTATGATATGGACAACGAACAATTTAATTAACGCATGCTGGCGTTCAAGGAAGCTTTATATTGCATGATTCATTTAAAGTCATTGTTAAATGGACCCCATTAACATTTTTAATAAATGTTCAAGGTCTTATTGTGAACAATCCATCAGAGCATGTTAGTCCAAAGACTAAAACATAGTCTTTATAACCTTTGATCAAAATCTAATAACTTCCTCTGACATTGAAATTAATTTCCTTCAGGCTGACATTACCAAGCCCTCTTCATTTTTCAACCCCTCTCCTCCAACCCCCATGCTCTATAAACGCTATTTTTTACGATCCAATCTATTCCCGATGGTTAAAATCAAGTACTGCCTTCATTGATTATCCTCTTTCAAATATGTATAGAAGAACTTTAACATTATGTGGAAGTAAACTGGGTTGCTCGAATGTGGAAAGGATGAAATTGACATCCCTCAGTTTGTAAAAGGCAAAGGTTGCTTTTACAGTAATATATGCCTACTAACATTTGCACTGCACTTGAATAAATGTAAAAATTATGCTGTTTCGAAAGTATAGCCACAAGACATTTTGTAGAACGACTTACTAACCCTCGTTCAGAATGCAATTCTTTTGACTCATGACCACATAACTAAGCAATAAATAAATAAATAAAATAAAATAAAAATGGCAGCAAATTAATTTTAGTTTTGGATACACGGTATATTATAAAATCTGAAGATAGTACACATACGTCTGCAAGATGTCTGTTAAAGATCACTTCATCTGAAAAGCATCTGCTGTTTACAAACATCTGATAGACGTCAGTAGATGTCAGTTTTACATACATTCTAAATCATAAACATCTTAAAGACATTTTCTAAACGTATATTTGACATCTGTCAGGAAATGTCCTATAGATGTATTGCAGATGAGCAAAAAAATACATCTTCCAGATGTAAACATGTACATCAAATAGATGTCTCCGAGATTTATTTGTGCTATCAGCCCGCCCCCGTTTTTCAGTGGCGCTGGTTCCAGTTAAGTATTTTTTTCATTTATTTTTCCTTAGGGATTTTAAAATAGTTGTTAAAGAGTTATAAGCCATGAACCAGGCCAGTCAGCTACGAGAATCACTCACGCCCCCATTTAAAGGTGGGATAAGTAGATTTTGAAAAACGCTGTTGGACATTGTTGATATTTGAAATCAACCCAAACAAACCCACCCCTCTCCAGTGTTAATTTTGACAGCAAATTTTGATTGTTTTAGTCTTAGTCTTTTGACTAAAATGCCATTTAGTTTTAGTCATATTTTAGTCATCGGAAATTGTTTTAGTTTTAGTCTAATTTTAGTCGACTAAAATCTAATTTAGTTCAATTGTAATGCATTAAACATTTCTCTAACAATAAACAGATCCTATATAGGTACTGATATAGGTACATCTGATATTCCCCAAACTGTTTGTTCACCCAACTGTACTTTGCTCACCAAAGCGGACGGTTTTTGACCGTTCAAGTGCAAAAAGACACGGAAGAGCAAAATTCAGTACTTTTCAGGGATTGACACACTTATCATTGAGGTACTATTATAGTTTTCGTTTAAAATTATTATTAGATTTGATTTTTAGTTTTTCTGCTTTCATTGTAATTTTAATTAAAAGTTTTAGTAATTTTTTGTGTGTTTATGTCTTATAGACATTTAAAAGAAAAAACAAAGTTTTTATTTCTGTTATTTTAATACCTCAGGTTAAGATAAAGCTTAGAAACTAGATGAAATATAAGTTTACATTTTATATATATATATATATATATATATATATATATATATATATATTTATTTATTTATGTTTATTTCAGTTAATGTTTATTTCAAGTAATGAAGATTTCTTTGGTTTTAGGTTTAGTTAACTATAATAACCCTTATACTTGTAAAATATATTGAATAATGTGTCAAATAATGTTCTTAGTCTTTCTTTCCTGTGACAGAAGATACAGTAGTTTACTCTGAATTAAATAGAAATTAAATACAGTTTGTGTAAACAAAATAACAATAATGACCAGGAAAAAATAATAATTATAAACCATCCTGAAATACGCTGTGACTCTTATTCTGAAATGTCTGCAGTCTGCACTGTAGCAGGCTGCTCATGAGGGTGATAAAATATTCATTCTTACAACTAAAACATACTACCATATAAACATCGTGTAGTAAACGTTGTCATAATTCATCATTAGCTTATAAGCAATCGCTTGGCATAACTGTGCGCTATTCATCAATTGCGAAGCAGTCTGAAATACTGCTGCGCGAGCCTGTAGAACGCATAACAGCGCTGTGTTTCCCGTGGTTAGATCAGAATATTACACTTCAAATGTGCGCATCTTTCACACAGGACAGCAGTCCTGACTGGATATCTTCCCAAATCGTCCCTCTCTTTCATTTTCGTCTTGTTTTAATTCGTTGACGAAAATTAAAGTAGATTTTAGTCATAGTTTTAGTCATTCAAAACGCATTTTTATTTAGTCATCTTGTTTTTGTCCGTGAAAAAATGTTGTTGACTCGCACTCCAATCCTAACCACCCTGCTCTGAGTCAGTCTCAAACTGAGGCCCGATCGCTGCTGGCATGCGAGGCGAGTGCGCTAACAATGATGCTAAACACCACATTCTCTAGCGGGTGTCAGTGTGCAGTAGTTTAACTGCAAAACTCTCACTATCTGGCCACTGTTACACACGCAATGCGAGTGGATGTCTGTTTATCACAGCTGACGCGCAACAAAATGCTTCACGAAAAATAAAACGCAGTTGATGAAAGAACGACAAGGAAGCACAAAAAATGAACGTACAGTACACAAGAGTAAATACAAAGTGTTCGTTGTTAGTCGCCAACAGCACAGCAGCTCCAGACAATCAAAACAGTGTTACTCACATGAGTAGCGGGATCAAAGCAGCCTCCGCGTCTGTTTTCAGGCCTTTCCACTTAGCTCTCTCCAGCACTGGAAAGCTTTTCTAATATTAACACGGGTCCTAAAGCGCTTGCCCAGTCATAAACCTTCATTCCAGTGATATTCTTTTGTATTGTGTCCCATCTCTCGTTCTGCAGTTTTTTTTTCTTTTTCTTTTTTCCAAATCTCCCTCTCTTCTCGATCGTTATACACCCCCTAATGCGGATTGGTTAGACGTTTGTTGTTGGTGTCAGCCCGACTAACTTCCAAACAGTGTTTTTGTAATACTACTTACTCCACCTTTAACGGGTGAAAAGCTCTGCTCTATAACATTAGTCTGCTGGGACATTTAACGCTGCATTTTAGTAACATCAGTTAGCTTTGACACTCCTGGAACACTAATAAAAATTAAACTGAATAAATAAAATAATTGATAGAATACAAATAAAAAAGTGAAAATAAAATAGAAATAAACATTTATTTAATAACCAACAGTCCTGCTGATAAACAGTAAACACCAACAGGATTCTTGGTAACAATCAGAAATACACCATTAACAGGTTTATTTAGAAACGCATTCTCACACTGAAGAAATTAAGAGCTAAAAAGAACTAAAAAGCTTCTTCAATGCCTTCTAGTGCAAACACGATTTTTGCTTGTCTTCACAAACAAAGGGGTGAGTCAAAAATGATGTCTGTACTAACTGACAACATACCACAGATACGGTCAATACGGCTCAACTCATTTTGAATCCTGAATAGTTCCATAAAAATGTAGACCTGCTCATTTTCTACAATCAAAATGGATTTTTACTTAAAGTTCCCCTAGGTGAACAATCAAATTTTTAAAGTTGTTTATATGTCTGTGTGGCGTTTTTAACATGCTTTAATACAAACCATGTGCAAATTCTTAAGGCAACACCATTGCTGAGTATTTTCTCTTTAAAACTGCAGTGATGTAAAGAGTTTCAAAAACGTGGTTTGAAATCGCTGGTGTTTCGGATGTCACAAACTACCTTGTAACCAATCACATCAAAGTGCAGGCCATATTATTAACTATGACCGCTCTGAAGAAATGAAGTCTCGAGAGAAGCCAAGTTATCCTGGTATATTTTTTTCTGTTGATATGAAAAATAGGGTAGATTTAGCAATATGTATGTATGACGTATATTACGAACTATATGCCTTTATCCACCATCATTCTGAGTTGTTCAAAGTGTTTGTAAGGATGCTGATTTTTAGAAAGCAGCTTTCTGACTTTGAGATGGCGAACGGGAACATGGTTCGTATAACATTAGCAACACATTATTAGCTGTTTGATAACGCGGCTAATTATATTAATTACCGTTATGTGTCTGACGTTGTAAAGAGCGATACCATTGTGCAGCGTTTACCTCAGTAAGTTGACCAAGTGGATCGCTGAGCTGGTGTGAGCGAGTGGAGGCGGGGCTAATTAGCATATTCACAGATCCGCATATACTAAATGAAACAAGGGTGTTACATTCAACCTATTTTAAGGCAAAATTTATTTATTTATTTATTTTTAAGGAAAAAAACATTTAAATATGTGATTTTGGTGAGCAAAGATGAGTTTTAGGGGTAAAATTATTGCAAGCGGTTAAACTGCATATCTCCTGTAGTCAATAAGTTTAACATTTCAATGTTTCTAAAAGATTTATAATTCCCACTGAACATTGCAGCAGTCAAAAAAAAAAAAAAAAAAAGAAAAAAGAATTAAATATCACAAGCCTCAGGAGAAAGGATTAGTTTATTAATAATGCCTCTAGTCAGCGAGAACATACATTCTCCACTTAGCTCTCTCCAGCACTGGAAAGCTTTTCTAATATTAACGCGGGTCCTAAAGCGCTTGCCCAGTCATAAACCTTCATTCCAGTGATATTCTTTTGTATTGTGTCCCATCTCTCGTTCTGCAGTTTTTTTCTTTTGCTTTTTTCAAATCTCCCTCTCTTCTCGACCGTTATACGCCCCCTAATGCGGATTGGTTAGACGTTTGTTGTTGGTGTCAGCCCGACTAACTTCCAAACAGTGTTTTTGTAATACTACTTACAACAGTCCTGCTGATAAACAGTAAACACCAACAGGATTCTTGGTAACAATCAGAAATACACCATTAACAGGTTTATTTAGAAACACATTCTCACACTGAAGAAATTAAGAGCTAAAAAGAACTAAAAAGCTTCTTCAATGCCTTCTAGTGCAAACACGAGTTGCAGCAGTCAAAAAAAAAAAAAAAAAAAAGAAAAAGAATTAAATATCACAAGCCTCAGGAGAAAGGATTAGTTTATTAATAATGCCTCTAGTCAGCGAGAACATACATTCTTTACAGTGTGCAATATTTCACTCCCGCAGTATGTTAAATGCTGACATGCTATACGGTCCACCGACCTGATCGAGTAAAAGCCATTCCATCTAGGAACAGGGTGGAGTCATGGAAAGTCCATAAGGCTGTACGGAGGAAATATTTCCTACGCACGCCATCCCTCACTCACACACACGCTTACAGCAGCACACCTCAGGCATGTGCCTGTGGAATGAAAAACAAATTGAGCTATAAAAAACATCTCAACCCCTGTAAGACAAGTTCTCGATCCCAGAGTCGCTCGAGTCTTACAGGATGAAGTGTCTGTGCTGGCACAGTGTCAACAGAGACCGTATGGAATGGTGCCTTTTACTGATTGGTCCTTCGTTTGTGGGTGTGGTCCTCAGGGTGGGGAGGTAGTGGGTGTGGTCCAGTTCCCGTCGTCACGGAGACGGGTCTGTCCTTGGTCGTCGGGATAAATAATCTCCTCTATTGTCACGTAGGTTCCGGTCAGGAAGCCAATGAAGCCGAGGACGGCGATGGAGAGATCTTTGAGGAGGAGGAGAGGAGGAGGGGGTTGACTGGGAAACGCCACGAGCTCCACCAGCGGAGGAAAGATGAGCGCCAACGCTGAGCTGCTCACCGCGCCGACCAATGAGATCACCAGGTCTAACCGTGGTATCAAGACAGCTGTTATACCTGAGAGAGATGGAGAGAAATGAGATGTTTGCATGTTCTGAAGAAAACATGAGTGGTGTTTGTTTGCAAGAAACTCAATCCCATGATGATGGCAGGTCTGAGTGGTTGCCATGGTGTTGCTGGGGTGTTTTTGCTGGTTGCTATGGCATCGCTATGTTTTAACGCAGGGAGTTCTGCAGTTTTGTTGTTAACGAAAACTATTAACTGAAAAATTGAAAAAAACTGAAAAAACTATTAAACTGAAAAAAGGTAAAATAGAAATATTTCTAATATAAACAGACAAAAGCACAGAACAGAATTACTAAAACAAACTGAAATTAACATAAACTGAAAATGTATAAAAAGCTTATTTAAAACATTAATACAATAATCGTACATAAAATGGTGTTCAAGGTGGTTGCTATTGTGTTGCTAGGTGTCCAGTAGTGTGTTGGGATATAAATTGCTACGATACAGTTGCTAATGTGTTGTGGGTGGTTGCTAGGGTTTTGTTCTGTGGTTGCTAGGGCTTTCAGCGTGGTTGATAGGGCCTTGCAAAATGTATGACAAAAGCACATAACAGAATTACTAAAACTTGTTGTGGGTGGTTGCTAGGGATTCATTAGGGTGTGTTAGGATATATAAAGTGTTACAATGCAGTCGTTAGGGTGTTCTTGTTGGTTGCTAGAGTGTTAGGATATATAAAGCATTACAATGCAGTTTCTAACATGTTGTGAGTGGTTGCTAGGACCTTAAATTTGAGTTCATGTCAGTATTCATGTCTGTGGCACAAGTGAGTTGCATGTAGAATTTTCATAGTTTAGGTCAGAAGTTTGTGCAAAAACCACTAATTACAAAAGAAGAAAAAAAAAGATGCAAATGGAAAAAAAAATTATTATTTTTGTGCAGTTTGCGCAATCATTAAAATAAAGCAAAAAGCTACAAAGCAATTTTTTATTCACAATTCTTCTGGCTGCTTTAAACTGCAGTGTGTGTGTGTAACTGACATCTGACATCCTGACTGGTTTAGTGGTTTGTGAACGAGTGTATGCAGAAAATTGTGGCTGAAGGACTAAATCAAAAATCAATATTCTTCTTTTCTGCTGAAGTGGAAGACAAAACCCCCTTTCTTTTCCCTGAAAACAAATGCACAACAATTTATATCCACACACAAATACAGCTTTTAGTGGAGTGTCTCCAAATGCTCTCTGCAGCATTTTATAAAAAGCACACACACACACACAAACAGACAGACACACACTCTCAGGCTGTACACATATGTTTAATTCATAAGACTCAAGTGTGAAGTGTCACACACCTGCTCTCTAAGCTACATCTTCTCTCTCTCCCTCTCTGTTGCAGAAAGAAACCAGTAACATATAACACACGCTAGATTCTCTCTCTCTCACTCATGCATTCTGAACACTATCTCACAAACACGCATGAACGCTTCAGTTTCTCGTCTCTGTGTGCTACTGCCACCCTCAGGATAAAGGTTTTGACAGTTCGGTACTTGATATGAGAGAGAAACCAACACCAACACATGGACCCACGTTCAAAAAAGGACATCTAAAAAGGAACAAACATGCAAATAACCAAACATGAATAATAATAGAGGAATGTGATGTGGGTTATCATGAAGCAAGCTTCACTAATGCTATTCCTCATACTTGTTTTAGAGACAATCCAAGTTCATGTTATTGCTAACTAAAACCATACATTTTCTTCACTTGAAATAAAATAAACTATATAAAATAAAATGTAAAAACTGCTTAGTAAAAGAAAATAGAAAATTAAAAACATATCAGTATATTAATGATACTAAAATAACGGTCTACACTACACTATCTGGAGAAGATATTTGTCTTTAATGACCCAAGAGCCATGGGAGCGAGGCCGGTTACGCAAGTGTTAAAGGGTTAGTTCATCCAAAAACAACATTTTCTGTCATTAATTACTCACCATCATGTCGTTTCAAATCCGTAAGACGAGAGGTATTTTAAGGGATTTAATCAACACTTTCAAGGTCCAGAAAGGTACTAAAGACATCATTAAAATAGTCCACATGACTGCAGTGGTTCAACCTTAATTTTATGAGGCGACGAAAATACTTTTTGTGCGCAAAAACAAAACAAAAATAACTTTATTCAACAATCTGTTCTCTTCCGTCGTTACCCTTATGCAGTTGCCGCAGTAAGCATAGTGAAGGCTTCCGTGTTTACGTCTGAATGCCGAATCAGTATTGGCCAAAGCTGCAAATATGAGCAGCACAACGCATGGGTGTGATGCTGACGCAGAAGCCGGCCAATAATGCGTCACCATTCTGAGGTAGAACCTGTAAGTGCTGGACGTAAACGTTGAATAAAGTCGTTATTTTTGTTTTGTTTTTGCGCACAAAAAGTATTTTCGTCGCCTCATAAAATTAAGGTTGAACCACTGCAGTCACATCGACTGTTTTAACAAAGTCTTTAGTACCTTTCTGGACTTTGAAAGTTTTGATAATATTGAGTCATATACTTCTTGCATTTCATCAAAAATATCTTAATTTGTGTTCCGAAGATAAACGAAGGTCTTATGGGTGTGGAACGACATGAGGGTGAGTAATTAATGACAGAATTTTCATTTTTGGCTGAACTAACACTTTAATGAGCATCACTTGCACGCCACATTGGTCTTGAGTCCCACGGAGGAGCTCCGGAAGGATAAAAGGACGACAGTGAAGGACGACAGAGACCAGGCCAGGATTTTATGTTGTTGTTTTGTTTTAGTTTAAGCGGCAGTCATTCGTGAGGGGCTGCCTCTTTACTTTCATTACATTTACCGTTTGTTGGTTCCTGCCTCCTTCTTTCCTGAGCCCCGGGAGGATGGAGAAGGTGGGAACGGGCGAACATTAAACATAACTTTAATCACAAAATAAACAACAAAATGAAAGTAAAGCGGCAACCCCTCACGGACGACTGCCATAAACTAAAACAAAACAACAACATATAATCCAGGCCTGGTCATCTTCCATTGTTGTCACTCCTCCTTTTATCCTTCCGGAGCTCCTTCATGGGACTCGAGACCGGTGTGACCTACTACTGGCCTCGCTCTATTCCCATGGCTCTCGGCCCCGCCCTGTTTGCCACAATGATTATGAAATCATTAAAATTTTTTAATACTATTTGGGTGAAAGTGTCAACTTTCCTAAGCTGAACAAGGTGATTGAGTCAGAGGCTTCTTGGAATCTCAGAGATGGGCCTCAGCATGCAGGTGCATGATAAGCCCTATCACGGAGCTCCGCAACAGGCCTCAGTGGAGAGCTCCATGATGGGCCTGTCTCCGTAGGGCAGGCAGGTAATAATTCACAGAGCCTCAGGAAGACGGAGATAAATGGCCAGACACTGAATGAGTCCCTCAACTCTGCCCCAGCTCTCACACACACACACACACACACACACTAAAAGACATGCACAGCCACAAACACACTACATAAAAACACAACACCCACACACACACACACGTTTATCCATACATACAACGCACCTGCTAATCAATCATGGTGCTCAGAGGGGTGACGGCCTTTAGTCAGGGAAAGAGGGAGGAAGCACATCAGGCAGAAAGAACACAGAGTGAGATAAAAGACAGCATGGCTGAATGACAGAATGAGAACTTCATCTTTTTATCTACCAGCACGGGCTACGGACCCGCAACCTTCGGAGCTCATTACCCCTCTGTCCAACAGCACTTCTACAGGTCTCTTCTAGAACTTCCTCGGAAGAGCTATGTGCAGTAGAGATGCGCAGATCAGCTCTAACGTCACCCGAATCCGCTGTTAAATATAAATCATCCACCCGCCATCCACCTGAACCTATGATTTTCTCTGATTTAGATATCTGATTGCCACATTACAATTGATCCTTCGCCGGGAGTTTGACTGACAGGCGATCTAACCAATCATAATGCCGAATCCACCATTTTGTCCGACAAAGCAGTCAAGAATTAGTAGATTAACCTCGGTGGACTTGAACTTGAAAAAATGGTGTGTACTGACATCTTTTCGCATTTGAAACAACATTCCTTCTGATGTTCATTCATGTTTATTTGATGCTATGAATTAACTAGTCTGAAGAGATGATCGGTTTACGAGCCTCTTGAGCTGAGGCGCTACAGCAATCTGTCACGACACATTAAAGAGCCACAAAATAGTTTTTATTGTTTGAATGTCTTTAAAAATTACACAGTTTGAAAGCTGGGACTTTGTTTAATATCATAAGTAACCTGCTCTGTCTTGTCTGTCGACGTGTTGTCAGTGTCCTCTTTGCTCCGCAATGTATTTTTCACTCTGTGTGGCGTGACAGCGCCATGGCTTGTCGGACAAAGCAACAGTAACTAAGGGGGGCGGGTCTTTGCAAAGGGTCAATTATTCAAATTCTCAGTGTTAAGCGTGATGATGTGGTATCACATTACACAGAAGTAGGCTGCTTTTAAATGAACATTCTTCTTTTCAGTTATTCTTCGGCAAAGTTACATTTCCTTAATAGCCTAAACACAGGCTTTACTCCCTTCAAACTTAAATTCCGTCACTGCAACTTCCTAAACACAAGCATAAAAATTAAGTATGTTAGCTACTGCATAATTTAGAATCTGCAAATTAGTGCCTGATGAAAAATTAAGCTTTAAACATGTTAATATTTCCATTCTTATTTCTTTTATCCACCCGCAACCCATCCATAATTAATCAGAATCTTATTTTTTATTAGACTACTTGGCCTGGCGACCCACGGATTATCCGCAGTGACTGTGGATATAACCATGATCCGCATCACTTATGTGCAGCATAAAAGTGTGACAGAACTGAAAAAATGCAGCTGATGCATGTGATATAACTAATATTAGTGATATATAATTTATGAATATACTGTTTAAAGATGAAGTAAAATAAATATACATGTTTATTTTTATATTTTTTGTTAATTTTAATTTATTTTTTTATCCTTAAAACTCTATATTCATAAACTTTTTATCATTATTAGAGTTATAATATACAGTACATATATATTATGATATGACTTTACAGTTTTTCTCAATCGCTTTTTTCTCAAAACAATAAGTTCAGTTCTGTGAGCAATTAATTTCTTGTTCACATCAGATTTATTCTGGCACATCTGTGCAAAATAACAAGTACAATTGTCTACAATTTGCACAATATCTAAATACACATGGCTTGTTGATCAAGGCTGATGAGTTGATTCTCAGTGAAACTGTCAAACACTTCACAACTTATAAAGATTATTTCATTGTGTGAACCTTCACATGCAAAATGATCCATTTTGCATGTGAAAAAAACACTTGTTATTTTGGTGACATTAGCCAATTTACTGACACAATAACTAGGTTTTGGAGCATGAATTAAATGTTTTGGTTGAGTAACTACATTTGCAGACATGCAATAGAGTTCTGTTCTGTTCCAGTGAACAGTTGTGACAACTGCACTGACAGTTTAGAGAATGTTAAAATGTTGATGTCTTAATGTTAAGATGTTTTCGAGAAATGTGCCAAAGCCATTGAGAAAAAAAACTAATATGACTAAAGAAATATGTAAATAAATTAAAATTAATTTGAAATTAAAATTAATTGTCATGACTTTTATAAATGCTTTTCCAGCTGTTTGTGAATATAAACTGCACTGAAAAAGCAATTTGTAGGCAAAGAAATAATTTAGAGCTGTGCATAACTAAAAACATCTTTATTATGGAAATTTCCAAGACGTGAAGGTTTTCAAAATTTTATTTATTGAGATGACCTTTCAAGGCCTTTTAAATTTTTATTTTACTTTTGTGTCCATTTCCAATTTAAATAATAAAAAATGACTTACAAGAATGTAGAAACCCTGCTTTTTACTTTCCTAATAAATTTCCATGACTTATTGAACTCCCCAGAGCATTTCATGGTAAAAAACAAAAATCAAAAATGTTTTTCATAATCTTTCATCAAAATGTAATGACTTACTCTGCCTCTGAAATGACTTTTCTGCTGTATGGGCAGAGAAAATAATATTAACCAATAATAGCATGGCCAATAGACCAATAAAACCCTAAAGGATAAAATCAAGTCCCACCCAACATCATTTCACACCGACAATTGCTTTACTCAAAAATGCATAATTCGGAAAATATAAATGCAGTTTAGCAATGAATTAACGTGAATATTTAACTAAAAAAAAAAAAAAAAACCTCTTTTATTTAAAAAATGGATTTACAAGGCATCCTTGTTTCTTTTATTTTGGCCTGTTGCAACTTTGAAACTTTGAACAGAGAGGGGAAAAGAGAGACGGAAAGTAGCGATTGGCCGAGAGGTGAGGACAAAAGAGAAAAAGAGAGTCATGGATGCAATAAAAGAAATCTTATAAGTGGAGAATGTGATATGTCCAAGGAGACTAGAGAGATGGATAGAACAAAAGACTGACAAATGAATAGTGAGCAGGGACACTGGGGAGGGAAGGAAGGAAGAAAGATTGTATCTTCATAGAATGATAGATGGATACAACAATATAAAATCGCTGGAATGGTAGATTGCAAGAAAGATAGATCGCTAGAAAATAGCTAGAATAATAAAGAGCAAAAAACAATATCTGGAACAATAGGTGGTTAGAAGAACTGGTAGAATGATGGTTACTATTAACAATGGGTAAAATGATAGATCAACTGCTGATATGATATCTAGAACAATGTGTTATTAGCTAGAATGATCAAGATAGCTAGAATGGTAGATGGCTAGAAAGAATGATAAAGAGGTGAAAGAATCCTAAAATGACAGAAAAGCTACTAAGATAGAATGGTAAAATGATATAAAGATGTATAGAATGATAGATAGAATAAAACAATAGATAGATGATAGATAAAACAATAGAACAATAAAATGATAAATAGAATAATAAAATGTTAGACAGACAGAAAGACGGATGGATAAAACAATAGATAGCCAGACAGAGAGATAGAGATAGAACGATGGATGGATGGATAAAACGACAGACAGGATGATGGATGGATGGATTAAACGATAGAATGAATGATAGATAGATAGAATGAACGATAGAATGAACGATAGAATGAACGATAGAATGAACGATAGATAGAATTAACGAATGATAGATGGAAAGAATGACCGAATGAACGAACGAACGAACGATCGATAGATAGGAAATATATAGCTGGAAAGAATGACAGAATGATCGAACGAACGATCGATCAATAGATAGGAAATATATAGCTATAGATAGATATTTATGGATGGATGGATGGATGGATGGAACAACCGACAGAATGACAGAAACAAAGACGGATGGATAAAAAAAAAATAGATAGATAAATAGAAATAGAACGATGGATGGATGGATAAAACTATAGATAGATAGATAAAATGAATGTTAGAATCAACGATAGATAGAATGAACGATAGAATGAACGAACCAACGAATGATAGATGGAAAGAATGACCGAATGATAGAACAAATGAACGATTGATCGATCGATAGATAGGAAATATATAGCTATAGATAGATATTTACGAATGGATGTATGGATGGATGGAACAACCGATAGAATGACAGAAAGAAAGACGGATGAATAAAACAATAGATAGATAGATAGACGGATGGATAAAGCGATAGATAGACAGACAGACAGAGATAGATAGAAATAGAATGATGGATGGATAAAACTATAGATAGATAGAATGATAGAATGATAGAATGAACGATAGATAGAACGAATGATAGAATGATAGACAGAATGATAGATGGATAAAATGAATGAACAAAAACAATAGATGATTAGATAGATATATAGATAGAATGAACGAACGAACGAACGAACAATAGATAGATAGGAAATATATAGAGCGATATTTACGGATGGATAGAACCGATAGAATGACAGAAAGATAAAAGACAGACAGACAGAGACAGAAATAGAACGATGGATGGATGGATAAAACTATAGATAGATAGAATGAATGATAGATAGAACGAACGAACGATAGATAGATAGATAGAATGAATGAACAAAAACGATAGATAGATGATTAGATAGATATATAGATAGAATGAACGATAGATACGAATGAAGGAACGAAGGATAGATAGATAGGAGAGAGATAGATAGATAGATGCTAAAAACACAATAACTTAAACTGCAATTAAAATAACTGAATATATAAAAATAAAATAAAATACACAACATGAAAACAGCTTGCATTTCACACATTCTCGCTCCATTTCGAATTCAAAAACACACACCATCACTCACTTTTTCATTCACTCTCTGGCGTGTGCACACAATTCTTGCAATACGCTCTCTTCCTCTTTCATTCTCTTTCTTCATAGGAACGCTCTCTCACTTGTACCTGCATGACTGACTTGTTAAACAAATATTTATTTTCATATTTTAGGTCTCTGGGTGGTTCACGGTTCAGTGGCAGACTCAATTTTTCCAAAGATAAAAAACATATATCAAAGTAATCCAAAAACCTTCAGGTTTACAATGGTTCACAGGATCCATCCATCATTTTTTAGAGGGGTACAAACCTCCACTATCTCGCCTCTCATCGCCAATGAATACTAGAGGGAGGATTAGGATAAGGAGAAGATAGGAATAGGGCAAAAAATGAGGGAAGCAAAAAAAAAAAAAAAACAGAACAAATGGATGGATGGATGGATGGAGCAAGTTCAGAGAAGATAGGAGAGAAACAAAGAGGATGATGAAGATGGAGAAGCAAAATACAAGATGAGCTTCCTACATTCTCAGAACAAATCCATATTCACCATCTTGGATGTTTTTGTTGTCATTGAGCTCGGCATGATGCATTTTGGGACTGCTTTCATTATGAAAGAAGTGACTATAACTATGTTTCCAATCACCTATTTTTATGCGCATTAAAAATGATGAATGGAAATGCCATTCAAAAAAAATTAAAGAATGTATGCGCTGAAATGAGGCGGATAACTTATTATCCGATAAGAAATCATGCACATAAACTACGATGGAAACACATTTACTGAATAAATCCTTCAGTGCGCAACAAAAAAACTTTGCCTCAACAGATGATGGGATTGGATAACCAGCGACCAATCACATCACAGCATCTCAAATGTTGGTTTGATCATTCTGAAATGCCTGAGCCAAAGTCTGTCATCAGAGCGATTTGGTTTAATTCCCTCCCAGAAGCGTCTCACATGATTGTGTCCCCAAACACCAGGCATCTGAATGCAAGATAACATGACAGAGTTTATTGCGTTTCATCTTCCAGTCAATCATGATGGAAGGAAAAAGAGCCAGTTTCTTCCCTGTTTCCAGCATCTTTTATTCATTTTTATTACAGATATTTTGCACCATTTTCCCAGGAATTTGTTCTCTTGAATACATGGGATCATGGAAACGCTGCTTTATTCGCAAATGTTTTATGGAATATTCTAATTTTGCACATAAGTTAAATTCACAACTTTGGATGGAAACATAACTTACGATGCCTTAACTTCTTATTGAGGTGCTGAGTAAACAATGAGGTTCACTGGCTTGTTCTTGTGCGTCATTCAGGTTTGGTTGAGTGTCTGCTTTTGTTTTTTTTAGATCGAGTCTCATTAGAAAATTTGGACTAAACCGCTCTATTCATATTGATTTGTTTCACGATCTCTATGAACTTTTTGAAGCATCAAAAGGGGTTTCGCACCGAACAGTTCTAGGAACTCAGTTATAGGAACTAGTTCCCCGAGAACTAATTTCTCCCCGGGCCATGTTCCTGGTTCCGTTCACACCAGGAATAGGAACTCTGAAGCGCAATACAGCGGCGTCTTTAAGGGCGGCATTTATAAATGCTAAAAACCGGTGGATGGAAGACGCCATTATCAGAGCTGTGTTTGTTGTGCGTCGTGGGTTTCGTGATAACGGAGATGGAATGTGAACGCATAGTTTACGCGACTGAAAGAACAAAAAGTGGGGCTAAGAGACAAAATCTCCTATAACAACTTTTGGTATTACATATCATCGAGGCGGAGAAAAGAACACAACCTGCAGGCAACAGGTGAATACCGTTATCACTGTTTTCCTGTGAAGTAAATATGTTACACAGCTTTTTAAAAATGTGCCGGTGTTTGACATGCGTTTGACCAATCAACATACACTCATGTCACTCAGTGCTGGTTTCGACCCTACTCTGAAGTAGGAGCTAATTTAGTTTGCCCAAAAGGAGTTCCTAGAACTAAAATCGTTTTTAGTTCCTGCGGTGTGAACACGGCAAAATCCGGGTACTTCAGGCAATAGTTCTAGGAACTATGAAAAGGTTCCTCTGGTGTGAAAGCCTCTAAAGTGGTAGTAGCGTAGGCTGTCAATGGAGGGACAGGCATCTCTCAGATTTCATCAAAAAGATTTTTGTTTCAAAGATGAAAGTCTTACGGGTGTGGAAGGACATAAGGGTGAGTAAAAGATGCAGGGTTCCCACCCTTTTTCAGCGGTCATTTTCCAGGACTTTTCCAGGACATTTTCAATTTTACAACAATGGGAATAAAAGACTGGGATTACGCCCAAAAGTAATATATTGCTCTCCAAGTCTTTAAAAGGTGTAGCTACAGTTTATTGCCATGAGTTTTTAATATGAGCTCTTAATCATACATTATGACTATGGAAGATTGTTTCTGCTAACAGAATAACAAAAAAAAAAGCAAGTTTATATCTCACAATTCTAAGAAAAGCAGTAAGAATTGCAAGATATAAACTGTCAAATGCCAGAAAAAAGTCATAATTGCAAGAAAAAAGGTCAGAATTGCGTGATATAAACTCGCAATTCTGACTTTTTTCCCCCTCGCAATTGCGAGCTTATATCACAATTATGTAAACTCGCAATTGCGAGAAAAATTGTTTAGAATTGTGAGATAAAAAGTTGCAATTAGGCTACTTTTTTTTTTTTTTTTTTTTATTCAGTGGCGGAAACAAGATTCCATAGTTTATTGCCATTACTTAACTACTGATGCACACATCTATTTTTTGGCAGTAAGTTTTGGAAGGTCATTATCTTTGCAAGGTGGACTTTTCAGGATAAGAGATGGACTAAAAATAAACTCCAACACCTCACTGCCAGATTCTGGACGATAAATTCTTCAAACAGTGGTACAAGAGGATGTGGTGCTGGTCCTTCAAGAGTCACTCTCAATCTGTCTGTCTATAAAGCCTATGAAAAATCTGTCTTCTTGTATTTTACTACAATTCAGTATGTGACTCTTAAGTGGTGGTCATTTTTTAGGATTCTTTACCTAACCTAAGTCTCTGAGATCCTGACACCTTGCCTGGTAGGTTGCAGTTCTGGAAAATGATGGAGCTAGAGACTAAAGGGTTCCTTATGGTTTCACACTTAATTCTTCACCTTAATTCTTAATTATTTTGCAGTTGACTTGTCTTTTCTTCTCCACCTGTTTTTGTCTGACCCAGTGAGCATTTCACTGTCCAATGGTCATGCCTTAACTGCAATTTCTAGTATTTTATTAGTATTGCATCCTTCTCGTGGGCATTTAATAATTTTTTGACTTTTCAGTCTGAGATAAATCTCGTTTTGGCTCATTTTATCTGTAAAAGAAAACTTACCTAATAATTATGCACACCTGAATATAAGGTGTTTTTCATTTCCAGCCTTCATGAACAATTATAGATCACTTATATTTGATTAAATACAAAATTAATAGTAGTTATTAAGATTGATTGGTTTGGAATTGGTAAAATGTGCTTGAAAAAAAATATGATCAGAAAATCAACTTGCATAATAAACATCATCATTTAAAATACTACTCTCACATGTCAAAACTCAGCATTCCTGAACATCGCACTTTCTGCAACTAATGGTGATTGTTTTAGGTCAGTGATAAACTCTTTGTTCTCAACTAAAGAAAAACCCAAGAACTTTTTAAAAAATAATTTTCCAGGACAACAAGATTTTCCAGGACATTTTACATTTTCTCTAAATTTTCCATGTATTTCCAGGTTTTCCAGGATGAGTGAGAACCCTGAGATGACAGAATTTTCATTTTGGGGTGAACTAACACCGTGTCTACACCAGACACAATTTTTTCCGTGTCGCATCGTGCCGCAACAGCTAAAAGCGGTCTACACTGAACGTGACAAACCGACTGTTGCAAAGCACTTGGTCTACGTCAGAAATAGAACGGGGAATCCGTTTACTGTCGGGATTTTGTTGTGTAGTGGCACATCCAGTGTAGACAGTATCACTAATTATAATGGGTTCTATTGTCTTTTGAAGCGTCGCATTGCGCCGCTCGCGTCCAGTGTAGACACAGTGTAACCCTTTCAGTCCCAAAATACCACTTTATTTCCAGTTTGTGTTATTTTCTATATTTTTGATGACTGTGGTGGCTCATACCAACTCACTAACTTTATTGTATTATGAAAAGATAGTTTGGAACTGCTATTTAATAGCTTACATTATACTGTTTATTCATCAGTATTAGTGATATGCTTAGAAATTCATGTTTATGTTAAGTAAAGTGGGATGTTACTTGAGTTTGTGTGTCAACCTTGGTTCAAATTCCTAAAAATTTGCGTCACGGCTTAATCCACAGGAAAATGTGGGTCCCGAATCAGTTGAGAATCACTGGATTAGAGAGAGAGAGAGAGAGAGAGTTTGTGTGTGTATGTGTGTGTGTGCGTATACACTCACAGGTGAGGCAGACGAGCAGCGCTCTGAGGCCGAGATCAGCCACCCGTCTCCAGTTCTTTCTGATACGCTCGCATACAGGCGGAACCAGAATCTCTGCTGGCACGAAAAACTGCACTGCAAAACTCACAAACACGCCGAAAGAGTACAAGACCTTCACCAGCTGATTGGACCTGCAACACACACACACACACACACACACAAATGGTGCAGAGGAAGATCAAGTCAAAACCACAGAATGTGCAATTACGGGTTGAGGAACATCAGTGATGCAATGCACCATTTCAACACATGACTTCAAAGGAAACTCAACGCAGAGACTATGACCTTTTGAAAAACCATTAACCCACGCCTTGCTGCCTTCAGACTGAGATAAACACTAGGGTTGAGAAAAGAGAGAACCAGTTTGGAACCAGTTCCTTTTTTGAAAATAATGGAACTGACTCATTTTTATGGCATTAGTTGTTTTTTTATTAACAATAATAAACATCTAAATTATTTCACAACTTATTGTTTTGATGCTGTTTGGTTCAACTTGATGGAAGCAAGCAAACCATAAAATACCACTCAAAAGTATGGTAAATACTTTTGGTATTAAATGGTAAAAAATCCTGTATGATTTTCTTAAACTGTTTTGGAAGAAGTCTTCTTATTTTCACCAAGACTATATTTATTGATCAAAAATACATTAAAACAGTAATAGTGTGAAATATTATTACATTTTAAAATATCCATTTTATATTTGGATATATTTTAAAATGTAATTTATTCATGTGATCAAAGCTGAATTTTCAGCATCATTACTCTTCAGTGTCACATGATCCTTTAATAATATGATGATTTGCTGCTCAAGAAACATTTCTGATTATTATCAATGTTGAAAACAGTTGTGCTGCTTCATATTTTTGTGGAATCTGTGATACATTTTTTTTTTTTCAGGATTATTTGATAAATTGAAAGTTAAAAAAAAAAAAAAAAAAAGAACAGCATTGGATTTATTCATACTTCCATGTAAGTCTTTACTGCTGCTTTTGATCAATTTGATGCATCCTTGCATTAAAAAAAAAAAAAAAAAGTGTTGTTTAACAGTTTCAGATGCATGTCACACTGCAGAACACTGCCGTCACTGCTGGATATGTCACCAACCCATTTGCTGAATCAGATATTGGCTCTGGTGGCAGATTGTTCTTGGCTGACAGAATGCTAATGAGATCTAGAAATACGTTAACTGGTAATAAAAGTCTCGATGAAATTTATTTGGAAATGGCAGCCTTTAGTTAAAACAAACTTGAAAGCGGCTGGTTTTGATTTCTTTGTAATTTGATCTCAAGTCGCTCTGAGCTGCGATCAATCACTCGAGATGTTTCTGACAGTGAACGCAGGGGAGAGCAGAGGATGAGTAAGGAGGAGTTTAAACGTGCAATATGTAAGATTTTTGCAGTAAAATATCCAAAAACCACTAGGCCAGTGTTATATATTTTGTTCACTTGAGTACTTACAATATCCCAAATGTTTCCAACTATTTGTAAATCGTGAGAAAATTGCAATTTTAACCAAGGACGTGTGAGGAGTCCCCTTGTCAATTGCATCATACCCGCGTTACCCTCGGTTTCCGCTTTTATTTTGTAGAAACCATGGAAACGCCAAAGATGCTTTAATATTTACATGTTTTAATAAGCAAGGGAACATCTGTTTTGATATATTTACAGACAGAAAACTAATTATTGTTATATAGCTCAACACGTTTAGTCTTATTGTCTAATTTTCTTGATTTTTTTTGCGACTACCATGCTTTATGATGCCTCAGAGAAAAACACTATTTTGTCAAGTAGCTAACATAGCATAATCAGATGCAGCTTTATTTTTAGTAACAGTAATACAGCATTTTCTCCATCATACAATACGCTTTAAAATAACTGCATGCCATTTATCAACACAAGCCATGCAGCATTTAATATGATATTCTAAAATCGATCTATCTTACTGCAGTGTGTCTCAAACAAGTGTCTCACAGCAGCCTGAGTGAAAGCACAGAGTAACATTATAATATTTTCAACACACTCAGATTTTTCTAATATAAACAGAGCTGTGTTACCTCAGTAACGTTAATAATTTCATACATGAACATGATTTCTTCCTGAGTCCCATCCTGATTGTTCCTGAGTCCTATCCCGATTATTCCACCGGCTGTGATGTAAAGACCACATGTCCCAAGATTCTGCGCTCAAACTTGCCATCGTCAAGCTACGCCTTTGTTTTGAATAGGCCTCTAGCGACCTCTAGTGGACAAAAACGTACATATTGCACCTTTAATATTAGTTCTCTGAATTCCACTCCACTATGGAAGTGCGCTGCGATAACTAAACTGAACTGACTTAACACTCAGATTTGATGGATGAGACATTTTGCACTTTTTTTTAGCATTTGCCACTTTTTACTTATAGAGGTATTTGAGAAAGTACAGAAAAACATGAGAAGGGAGTCAGAACATGACGCAGGCCGGACTTGAACCCATTTTTCCCACATGAGCACTAAAGTTCAACGTGCCATAGCATGTGCATATATGCTAATATGACTTTTTAAGCATGTATGAATGCATGTGGTCATAGTTACCAGGAATCATGGGGAAGGTTGAGTGTAATGCTTCCTTTGATGTCGTCTGTGAAGCAGAGGTAGCCCAGCGTCGCCAGGGATACATAAAGGACGATGATGAAGCCCATGCCAATGTTGAGGGCTTGAGGGAATCGTTTCGGTTCCCTCATTTGATTCTCTAATGGAAGAACCTACACAAACAAAACAAGACATCACATGCACACTCCTGGCACAAAGCCTGGTCCAAAACATTAGTATGCAACATGATGCTGCCTTGAAGGCCCTAGTGCATTTTCATTTTAAAACGCATGCTACGGTTATGCCTACGATTTACATTTTTGTAAATTGAAGACTTTAGAAAACGCGGCAGACCCTGTTTTAGTTTGAAAACTCTGAGGTTGCGTTTCAGTGTAAATGGACCAAAACAAAGACTTTTGAAAATGATGACGTGGCTGCCCACATTACGCTACCGGAACATGACAATAACAGACCAGGGCTGCATTTCCCAAAAGCATAGTAAGCCTAAATTGATCGTATAGAGACTGTTGGTGGCTATACGGTCAACTTACAGTGCTTTTGAGAAACTTACAATGCTTTACGGTTGAGTAGTGTAGACAGAGATCGTTTCTGAAACGCAGGGGAAACGCCAGTATAGACGAGGATCGTTTTCATTTTAAAACGCCATTTTAAAACAAAAATGCACTAGTGTAAACAGGGCCTAAGACACATTTTTTGACCATATACAACAGCACATCATGTATCCTGTAGCTCAAACAGGAGAGTATGGTGCTAGCAAGGCCAAGTCATGAGTTTGACTCCCAGGGTATGCACAAATCAGGTTATCTGTATCAGCACTTACAATATAATACCATTTTCAAGACGTATACAAAAAAAGAGGCTGCACATCACTTCCAGCAGCTTCTATTTGAACACATGAAATCGCCCTGCTAAACACAGATCTACAAATGAACAATAGACCTATAAATTATAGCAGAGTAACTTCTATAGAGATATATAGGAGACAAATATAGTATAAAATATAGTAGTCAACATTTTAAGTGGATCAAAACCTTTCAAAAAAAGTTGTCCTAAAACCTTCTTCTTAGGACAACTTTGACAAACTTTTGCCACTATTGCCATCGATGACTTTCCAACAGAAATGAATGAATTTTGGTGGACAGAAGAGAGTAAGATGTCAAATTTACCATCACCTTCTCACAGTAGAGTTTATTTTTTTGTAATTTAATGCCAGGATAATAACACAATGTATGGTGTTCAAAATGTACATTAAAGGTGCTATAAGTAGAATTTAGAAACCCTTGTTATTAGCGACACCGGTGGCCATTAAGTGAACTGCAGACAGCAACTTATTGCTCGTGCTCATGTAATAGACTGAACGTGATTCAATGCCCCGATATACTCACAACAAATTTCTTTTTCACTCTTCGCTTAGAAGTAAAAAGAAGTTGGAAAAACTGTTTCTATATACTGTTACCAAACATCTAGACACGTTCATGCAGCTGAGAATGATGTTTAGATGAATATGTAAAAATGTGCTGCATGCTTTCCTCTCAATAACAAAATAAACGTACAACACAAATGACAGCGGTGAGAAAACAGCAGTTAAGAAAGCATCTGATCATAGCGATGTGGATATGTTTGCACCAGCTCTGCAGTTCACCTGCGACAGATGAGATCATTATCACTGTTATGATAGTTTGATTATAAAGTATATTTAAGACTATAGACTATATAGATCTGGCTGTGACACTATAGTTTGGATTAATTGCTTTTCTTTGCATGACACATTGACATTTCAGTACAGATTGGCTCATAACCGTCACATCCTTTTGATTTTCCCGGCAAAAATGTCCCAAGTCCTTCACATAAAAATTGCTGAGTCTACAGATTTTCATAGACAACCTAGGAAGTTGGGGAAGGTCTCATTTTTTAAGTTCCGTTACAAGCTGTTCACACATTGACAATTAAAAAAACGATAAAAGAAAATTCTTACATATAGCCCCTTCATGTTGTTTTAAAGAAGAACATTTTAAAAATAAAACTATATTGTAATATTAATACTGTCACTGTGAAAAAAAGCATCTGCCAAATATATTTATGGAAATGCATCTTTTGCAAAGGAAATCCCATACTGCAGTGCAACAAGCTCAGAGAAGAAAAATAAACATGAAATGATAGTGTACGAAGCAAGAGAATTGTCCATTATAATTATACCTAATTTATTCAATACAAATACGAATGAAAAATTAGACTAACATCAAATATCATGTATAGTAGACGTATCGAAATCAAATAAATAAAACCTGAATCATAATCTCACCACTCCAATTCCCTCAAAAGCAAATATGGCCGTTCCAAAGAAGAAGGGAAACTTCCGCCATGTGGAGGCATACGGCAGCCGTCTGGGATCGCTCACATCCTACAGACAGAGTCAGAGATGGTAAAAGGCATGATATAGTTCACATTATGACTATAATTGCAGTATTTCTCTCTAGTATAAAGGCTGAAAGACACACACACACACACACTTACAGGAACAATTATATGTAAAGATTTAGCCTCAGACATAGCAGCCGCCCACAGCCTTAACAATTTGATGCATTCATGCAATTTCCGAGACTTTGCATGCATAGGCTTGTATCAGTTGTGTTCCTATGCTGCACAATGCACATTTCTGACTACAAATGTGGATATATGAGAAAATATAAATAATATGAAAATATGGAATAAAACTGAAATCGTGTTATGGCTTAGATATCACAAAGGCTGTGATTTATTTAAATAAATGTTTGCACTTGAAGAGCGGCACCGTGTTCATTTACATGTGAGCAGCTTATGATCTGGTGTTTTCAGTGTCTCAGAGTGTTCACAGTTCACAGTAACTGCAGCTCCACTCTGATCTAATTTGGGTCGCTTATAACGTGAAATCAGATTACAGATTACGTGAAGTAATCAGATTACTTTTTTCAAGTAACTAGTAAAGTAACGTATTACTTTTAAATTTACAACAAAACATCTGAGTTCCTTTTTCTCATTTATTGACTTACAGCTCTCCAGTCCTCATGTTGAGAGAAATCGTGAGTAAGTGCAGAGGTGTTGTGTGTGAACATGATGTTATTGTAGTTCTAGCATTTACTCATCTCGCTTGTGCAAAAACAGATTCAGTATTCCACATAATGAATGAAAACAGTGAAATGCAAACTCAGAATATTATGCAAACTTGCAATAATTAAATTGTTAAATAATACTAATACTTTATGCATTTAATCTCACGTTATTAATCAATGTCTTTGCTGCTGATATTCGATAATCCAATTTAACCATACGCAAAAATGACTTCACATTCAAATTCACTCCTGTACAGTAGAGGGCGCAGCTCAAACAAACCTTTCAGCTGTGCTGTCATTCTGAATAACGGAAGAATGGGACACAGGAGAAAAAATAAAAACAAAAAATCTAAAGTCATATTTGCTTATGATTCATCGAAGGTCAGCAGCAAGTACACTGGTCAATAAGGTTAGATTAAATGCATAAAAATATTTAACATTTAATTATTGAAGGTTTGCATAGTGTATTCTGATTTTTATTAATTTTGAGGAATCTTTTTTGTGCAAGTGAGATGAGTAAATGCTCACATTTAGTCTAGAACTACAATAACATCATGTTCACAAAATGCCTCTGCACTTACGAATTTTCTCAGCATTGGGACTAAAGAACTGTCAGTCAGTAAATGGAAAATCCAAGTAACTTGTGTTACTTATTTCAAAAAGAAACTCAGATATTTTGTTGTAAATTTTAAAAGTAATGCATTACTTTACTAGTTACTTGAAAAAGTAATCTGATTACGTAACTCAAGTTACCCCAACACTGGTAACAACGCATTACTTTCCATAAAAAGTAACCAATTAGTTACTCTTTTAAGGGAGTAACAATATTGTAACGCATTACTTTTAAAAGTAATGTTCCCCAACACTGGTGCCGATCATCCTCCTAAACTTGTAATGTGATTTGCTAATAAACCAAATATTGTCAACAAGAGAGAAGCTTTAAGCGCTTCCTGCGGTTTTCCACCAAAATTAAAGCTTTTTGGTTACTGTTTGAAAATGAAGAATACCATAAATATTAGTATTATAATTTTACAGTTGTACTATTAAATACAATTATATTACTATTATTATTATTATTATGGAGCATGGCTCTAGCAACGCAAAGGTCATGTTTTCGATTCCCAGGAAAAGTAAGAACTGATAAAATGTGTTCCTTGAATATAATGCAAGTCGCTTTGGACAAAAGCATCTGCCAAATGCATAAATATAATGTAATTATACAATTATTTTTCTTAAATACTTCTTAAATACTTTTTTATTTTACAGTGGAATATTACAATAGTAATACATAATGTTTTATTTAGTAATAATAATTATTAAATCATTTTTATCAAAAATCACAATTTAAATTTTTCCCAAAATCGTGCAGTCCTAACACACACACTTACGTTGAGTATATATGTGAAGATCAGGATGAGGCTGATAGCCATACAGAGGTTGGCGATGGCGCAGAGCACGGCCATGTTCCGCAGGTCCCTGATGAAGGTCAGCACAATGATGAAGGGAAGGAGGAAGACCATGTAGAGCCGCAGGTCCAGCCCCGCAGCAGAAGGTGTGTCTGGGGCGACGGCGCCCTCCTCTGAGCTATTGGAGTATAACTGTACAGTCTCCACGGAAGCGTTCAGACGAGTTCCTTCCATCACCTATACAAAAACACACACAGCTTTGACTTAATTCAAAGGGAAATTTTGATTGGCTGTTACTTTCAAAGCCAAATTCTGATTCTGACTGCTGCTGGTCTTCATTCTGGAAATGTGTATATTTCCATTCGTTTTCATTGCCTCTGGCTCCATCATATAGTAAAAACTGCTTTTCAATGGAGAAAATTAACTTTTGAAGCACTACTGTCACACATACCTGTTTAATGTTCTCAGCCAGGAACACAAAATAAACACTACAGAAGCCCAGCTGGGTCAAAACCAGGAAGAAATTCACCAAGTGTCTGTAAAAGATTTGAGTGCAAATCATTGTATTATGTGAGAAGAAAGAGACCGTGTGATATGAGAGACATGAATCTAGCATAGCGTAGGAAATCAGCTGCAACAACAGTCAATTCTATAATAATTTGTTTAATAAATAATTTGTTTAACTAAAAAAAAATAACAAAATCAATAAAAGGTACATAACAAAATTACTAAAAATTCAAATAGAAATGAAAACTAAAAATATAAAAATAAAAGCTAATTCAAAATGATAATAGAAATAGTATATAAATAAAATAAAAATAAATAATACTGAATGGAAATTGTCATAATTTATCATAAACCTCATGTTGTTACAAACCCATTTGTTCAAACGAGCATGAAAGGGGAACATTTTGAGACTATGAATTTATTCCATGAAATTGCCATGAATAAAGACTGAAGCTTTCAAGCTTCAAATAAGATGCAAAAGCACCATGAAAGTAGCATAAAAATAGTGCGGTGCTTTCAGGCTGTTCCAAAAAAACATTTTGTAGGGTTTGTAAACACATAAGGCTGAGTTAATGATGACTGTTATATATACTATATACAATGTAAGCTATATAAAATGTTTTTAATATACACTACCAGTCAAAAGTTTGGACACAGTAAGATTTTTAATGTTTTTAAAAGAAGTTTCGTCTGCTCACCAAGGCTGCATTTATTTAATTAAAAATACAGTAAAAACAGTAACAGTTACTGTTTAACAGTAAACAGTAACAGTAAACAGTTAAAATAACTGTTTTCTGTTTGAATATATGTTATAAAGTAATTTATTCCTGTGATCAAAGCTGAATTCTCAGCATCATTACTCCAGTCTTCAGTGTCACATGATCCTTCAGAAATCATTCTAATATGCTGATCTGCTGCTCAAGAAACATTTATTGTGTACAATTTTTTTTTTTTTTCAGGATTCTTTGATGAATAGAAAGTTCAAAAGATCAGCATTTATTTGAAATATAATCTTTTGTAACATTATAAATGTCTTTACTGTCACTTTTGATCGATTTAATGCATCCTTGCTGAATAAAAGTATTAATTTCTTTCATTTCTTTTAAAAAAAAATAAAAATAAAAATTCTTACTGACCCCAAACTTTTGAACGGTAGTGTATAATGTTACAAAAGCTTTGAATTTCAGATAAATGCTGTTCTTTTGAACTTTCTATTCATCAAGGAATCCTGAAAAAAAACCACAACTGTTTTCAACATTGATAATAATCATAAATGTTTCTTGAGCAGCAGATTAGAATGATTTCTGAAGGATCATGTGACACTGAAGACTGGAGTAATGATGCTGAAAATTCAGCTTTGATCACAGGAATAAATTACTTTATGAAATATATTCAAACAGAAAGCAGTTATTTTAAATTGTAATAATATTTCACAATATTACTGTTTTTACTGTATTTTTAATTAAATAAATGCAGCCTTGGTGAGCAGACGAAACTTCTTTTAAAAACATTACAAATCGTACCGTGTCCAAACTTTTGACTGGTAGTGAATGTATTCAATTTATTTAATAATATTATTATTTCTTTTTTATTAGCAGTAGTATTGTTGGTGTTTTATTTTTCAGTATGCATGATATTATCTTTTGACAATGATAATATGAGGCAACATTTCCTGGTAAGACAAATCTTTTTTAAGATTCAGGGCGCGAGGTCTCTCTCTGTGTGGGACATCAGATCTGAAAACACACTGCAGGCAGCGTCCTGTCCTGTCTCTCTGCAGTCTAATGAATATATTCATTCCAGCACAGACATTTGCCCTCTTGCCATTCCCTCTTTCTCTATCACATATACACATAAAGGGGGGGGCTGTCATGCCAATGAACTGCATGATGGGATAGCTCACCTCCCAAAATGAGCACTTTTCCTGAGGCACTGGGAGGAACTCGTCTCCATGGCAACTGCAACCGTGTCGCTATAACCGAGGGGAGAACGCTTCAACCTGAGAGAGAACGTGCAGGAAGGAGAGAGACAGACAGGCAAATATTCTTGAAGAACAAAGCAGTGCAGTAAAAACAGCTTTTTGTGTAATCCTAGAGGGGGAAAATGCAGTCCAAACACTTGGATAAAAGAGGAAGCACAAAAAAAGTTCATTACACGTGATATTTATATTGTATGTGGTTTTGGTTGGAGTTACCTGCAGGGCTGGATTTATGCATAGGCATTCTAGACACGTGTCTATGCTCGCACGTCCAGGGGGACCCATTACAAGGACCCCTACTGGTTTGAATGAACAGATGGATCTTGCATGTTTTTCGTAATTTTTTTCTCTTTATTTTTTTTCCCGCTCGTCATTTATTTTATTATTTTTAATTTTTTTACTTGCTTTTTTCTCTTGTTATTTATTTTTTTTCTTTATTTTTTCCCCTTTTTTTTGTTTGAACTGGTTTTAGTAATCACCTAACACCTATTGATTAAGCTCAGCTGGTAAAAAAATGTTATTGTTCCTATAGAAAATGTGTTGTTACTGTTTGTTCTATGAGCACTGAAGAAAGCATGAGCTGAAACATGTGCTCTTTGGTCTGTATTTAAAGACACTTTTCAGCACTTATAGTGAACTCACGATACAATATTATAGCGATACTCAAAGACATATGATAAAAGGTTAACAAAAAATGTACTGTTGATTAAAATGCTAAATTTGGTCTTGTGGTAACCCAATGCACAGGACAATGGTCACGCCAGAATGAATATATTCACGAATCTGAAGCTGAAAATACAGAATTATTGTAGATGAATATGCTTGCACTCTGTCACTGACTAGATATATTTAAAATAATGTAGGCCACTTTTTACTGGTAACACATTTGGCATTATTAGGACGCACAAATATTCCCCCATTGAATTTTTATACATTATATTCAACATTATATATATAGTAGTTTAATGTAGTACTGACACTAAAACTCTGTAAACTTGAATTTTTTCCTCACACAGTAATATTCATTTTGGGTGAACTATACACAATACACATTCTCACTATTCATGATACATATTTTGAGATATATATATATTATATACACATACCGTGCACAGCATAAATGAGTACACCCCCTCTGAATCTTCTGAAAGTCAGCAATTACTCAATTACTTAGAAGACATGTTAGGGTTCTTTAGAGATATAATGTTCCAGCAAGTCTGCTTAATCAATTACCAAAGAAGCATGTCAAAATTATTCAGGAAAATAAGATTTTCTTATCAGGGTGATAAAATGTTGTGTAGCACAAATGAGTACACCCTCCTAAAAGTTACTAAATAAAATAAAAATTTTCTGGCGTAAGTTTAAAAGGTTAGTTCACCCAAAACTGAAAATAATGTTATTTATTACTCGCCCTCATGTTGTTCTACACCCGTAAGACCTTCGTTCATCTTCGGAACACAAATTAAGATATTTTTGATTAAATCCGATGGCTCAGTGAGGCCTGCATTCAAAGCAATGACATGTCCTCTCTCAAGATCCATTAATGTACTAAAAACATATTTAAAACAGTTCATGTGAGTACAGTGGTTCTACCTTAATATTATAAAGCGACGAGAATACTTTTTGTGCACAAAACACACATTTCAAAACACTGCTTCGGAGCTTGACGAATCGAATCAGTGATTCGGAGCGCCAAAGTCACGTGATTTCAGCAGTTTAGCCGTTTGATAGGAGATCCGAGTCACTGATTCGATTCGAAAAGCTCCGAAGCAGTGTTTTGAAATTGGCCCATCACTATATTGTTGAAAAGTCGTTATTTTGTTTTCTTTTTGGCGCACAAAAAGTATTCTCGGCGCTTTATAATATTAAGATAGAACCACTAAACTCACATGAACTGTTTTAAATATGCTTTTAGTACCTTTATGGATCTTGAGAGAGGAAATGTCATTGCTTTGAATGCAAGCCTCATTGAGCCATCGGATTTAATCAAAATCTTAATTTGTGTTCCGAAGATGAATGAAGGTCTTACGGGTGTAGAATGATATGAGGGTGAGTAATAAATGACATTATTTTCATTTTTGGGTGAACTAACCCTTTAAGGCAATGTTTGATCAACAGGTAAGTATGTTGAACCAAAACATTTAAAGAGAAGTAATTTCTTGACAATTAAAAGTGTTATATAGCCCACTGAATCATTCTCAGACTTAATGCTGACAACAATGGAAGCACTTGGGAGAGAACTGTCAGGAGACAGTTACAAAAGAGGACAGTGGTACAAGAGGATTACCAAATTATTGTTTTAAGTGTGAAAATATAGCAAAAGTAACACAGAAATTCAAAAACAATGGACTTGTGACAAGGCCCCTGAAATAATCAGGCCTTCATTTTAAGCTTTCATTTAGTGATGAGGGATTTTTTTGCTAGACAAAGAGCAGGAGAAATACCAAGCGAGTGTCTCAGAGCCAGCAAAAGCTGTGAAAAGAGTGACTGTTTATCTCACAGAGTAAGATGCAGCCTGCAGAAATGACATGCATGGTTGTTGTTCTCACTGGAACTACCTACTGTAGCCAAAGCAAAATAAAGTCAGTTAGCCATTTCCAAAGCCCAGATTTACAAAATATAGATTCTGGGAATCAATACTCTGGTCTCATGAGACCAAATCAATCATTTTGGATCTAACAGCATCCAAAATGTTATGGTGTTGCTAGAGGAGGAGTACAGTGAGAAGTGCCTGGTTCCCACAGTAAAGTTCAGTGTAAAGCTCTTAAATAGGGATGTATGAGTGCTGAAGGTGTGAGGGAGTTGTGCTTTATCATTGCTGTCATGAATTCACACACCACTGTGTAATTTAATACACAAACTTGAAACAGAAGATGTTACCCTTTCCTCATTCCCAGCATTGTTGGGCATTTTTTCAACATGACAATGAGGATATGCATTCTCTCAAAGTGAAAAACCTTCTGTGGACATGTACTGCACTCAGTCTTAAAGGGATAGTTCACCCAAAAATGAAAATTCTATCATCATTTACTCACCCTCAAGTTGTTCAAAATCTGTATAATTTTCTTTGTTCTGTTGAACACAAAGGAAGATATTTTGAAGAATGTGTTAAACTGAATAGTTTTGGGGCACCATTGACTTCCATAGTAGGAAAAAAAAAACTACTATGGAAGTCAATAGTGCCCCAAAGTGGCCTGGTTACAAACTTTCTTCAAAATATCTTCCTTTGTGTTCAACAGACTTTTACTTTAACTTTTATTTTGACAGGGTTGTGAAAACGTTTGACTTCCTGTGTATATGATACGACAAATGTTGATAGTTTTATCAAATTAAATGGTGAAATGTTCATAAGAACAAGTGACTAAGAGCAGCTCTGCAGATGAAGTTCATGTATAGTGAGTGAGACAGCAGACGCTGAAATCATCGCGAGCGTCACCCATGCTTCAGTATGTGTAGTAGTAGACGAAAATGCGGCGCTCATTCAGACAGACTTCAAATTTCAATAGCAGTCATTTTTAGCTTTAATATTCACAAACACTAGTCCATATCGATATCTGATTTATTGTACAGCCCGACTTTTGATTTATTCATCCAAAAATTGCCAAATTCTGTGACGTTCCGCTTTATACAGCAAGTTCTATTTGTGACTGGATTCTGTGATTTCATCCGTGTTTTCAGCATCGAGAAAAAAATGTGAAGTATTAAAGAGAGTTAGTTTTGTGAGTTATTTATTGTTGTGTTATAAAGTTGTTTCCATTAGTGTAAGAAGGGTATGCAGTTAATAGAAGTCTGTACTCTATACGCTCTACATAGCGCTTCATGGCCATTAAATAGAGACAGCAGCTGTTTCAGCTACGCACCGGTAAGGGGGTTTTTGAAAAATACATATCGGTCTCGAAATTGACAACCGTCTCCATTGACTTTGTATTGCGTGAGGCTGTCTCCTTGTCATTTCTGACTTATTACAAAAAACAGAACAATGCCTAAAAGCTGCAATGTGACAAGCTGTACAGCTAACAAGCTAAAAAACCCAGAAATAAGTTTTTATAAGCTGTCGAGCCCCAAAAACTAATGTTTAAGGACACAAAATTGGATACAGGCAGTGAGACAGAGTGCAACGGGTCATATTACTATAAGAACTACATTGGAGGGGAGTGTATTTGGCAACAGGTGAAATAATATGACCCGTTGCGATCTGTCTCAGTGCCTGTATCCACTTTTGTGTCCTTAAACATTCGTTTTTTGGAGTCGACAGCTTATAAAAACTTATTTCTGGGTTTTTTTTAGCTTGTTAGCTGTACACCTTGTCACACAGCAGCTTTTAGGCATTGTTCTGTTTTTTGTAATAAGTCAGAAATGACAAGGAGGCAGCCTCACACAATACAAAGTCAATGGAGACGGTTGGATTGTTTCCCCCCCCCCGGTGGGCGTGGTTTTCAGATTATAATAAATGCGCTCTGTCTCTATACTGGCACACTTTGTAAAAAACACCCTGCCCACATCTGACTGATGCAGTAGTCTCCCGCTTCCTGTAGTCAGACCCCAGGGACAGCCCTTTGATCGCGTTTGAAGCGGGAGTGCATGCAAGAAGCTGCGTTTTTTTAAAAGTGTGAATGCAGACGGATATTCAGACTGTACACACGCTAGCAACCACTGCGTTCAGAATACAGAATATCCCCCCTTAAAATGTTTGCGCTAGCTGCAAAATAAACAAAAAATAAAAACATTCAGATATGACGTAATTTCATTCACAAACAACCCAAGCCTTTCATTTTTATACAAATACCTAATGAGATTCATTTTCAGGTTACCCATCAGAAACGCCCCTTCCATTATTAGGGAATATTTCAATGACCATGTTCCTGTTTTTACACTAGAGGTGCCATTTTGCCTGTTAGAAATACATGCTCAGTTTTAATGTTATTTTAAGGTGGGGCAGAATTAAATGAACGGCAAGACTCAGCATTTTGTTTTATATTCCAGTTTAGGAACCTCTGACCTACACCTTAAATCATACCAGGACTGAGTGTTCATTTAAAAAAGTAAGATGAAATGTGATTGGCTCTGGTGGCTGAAGCGGTTAGCTGTGATTGGTGTATTCTTACCGCTCACTGAGTTGATGGCTGCAGTTGACCAAAATGTGCATGCAGTGAACGCACACCACACCCATCAGTACCAGACTAACCGGACCGAGCTTGAGGAAAAACAGAGAATCACCTTCAGTCTAATGTGTTTTAGACACTTAAAACACATGAAGAGTTTTAAAAGTTTGTTTTTAGTGACCAAATCTAATATCATCTAGAGCAGGGGTGGGGAACGTTGATCCTGG